>JACEVL010001875.1:0-22386 GCA_020284085.1 Aporrectodea caliginosa
GCTATTTTCCAAAACAAAAGACAATTATTTGGATGTCATTACATTGCACACATCTTTTTATAAGAGCAACCGAAAAGAACAAAAAGACAATGGAACAAAAAACATACATACAAGTCAATGGTGTGATACATGTAGATCAGAGCCAAACTACATAGCAAGTTATGAATGAATTATGCATTTCTTAAACTGATGCACAGTGGGCACATCCTTAAGCACAGATGAAAGAGAATTGCATAGTGTTGGTTCAGTCTATACCAGATGTTAGTGAAAGCAAATCCTGTACACAATTTACCCCAGGATCTCCTGTAATTGGCATTGACATCCCATATGCCAATAAAGTAATCATTAAAGGTTGAAGGAAGCATTTTGTTATTGGACAGAAACATAAATAAACTCAGGTGCAGTTAGTGAAGTCAATAGGGATGATGCCAGATAGACAAATCCAAGTGAGAAATTAAAGGCCAGTGGTATTATACTCCACAGAAAAAAGGCTAAAGTTCACCAGTTATATTGCAAAAGCCAAAGGTAAAGGTAACAATAGTTTGATGATGGCCCACTGTGGTGAAAGAGATTTGGAAATGCCTCCTGGGGATGACAAAGTGGCTCCTACTGTATTTTTCTCTAAAATGTCCTTATTACTGCTATCATCATCACTGTCATCTTTACCACAGGTCTAAAGAACGCCATCAAAATATCTCAAAATATTTGGTCAGCCAAAAATTGGTTTTCACTATCATGCAATAAAAACATTATTTAGACCTTCATAGTAATAAAACAAAAGTGTTTTAATCATTTTTATCAATTGACTGTAAGGTTTCACAGCTCTGAACTCTGGCTTATGCAGGTCAGGCACCATCTAAATATCCTGAATGCAAAGGAAAACGAGAAAAATAAAAATGCATCCAGTTTCCCCTTTGCCTATCTTTGCCCATATTATGATCACACCAACACACATGCTACCAATGCAGAGCCAAGAAATGTACAACTTCAATGGAAAAAATACTCTAAGTGAGTAAGTTTTAAATAGTCATAAAAAATTATTAGTTTTGTTCATGCCTGTCTAAAGCAGCCACCAAGCAGTAAAGGTGCCTAAACGGTAGACGGACATAAGCCTCCCCCGGACAAAAGCCCCACATTAGTCAAGAAGCGAAAGTTGTGCCCAAATCCACACAGTGTGTCGTCAATGGATTTTCTTATCGAATATAATTAGGTTCTGCTATTTACTTTGGTAATCGTAATCGCAAACTCCAAAATTCTAAACACTACTCTAAAGTTAAGCGCAAGTCACCAGCCTACTGTGTGAGTTTTTGGTGGTAATATCCCATGCAGGACATGTCCCGGGTTTCGCAGGACAGCAGAAAAGAGTCGGGTGTCAGCTTGGTGGCACAATTGCTCATATGTCCGGTTGTCGCTGGGAAGGTACCTCAAGCAGATCAATTTGTTTATTACCGATTGGAGCTTATTCCTGTCCTGTTGTCCAGCAAAACCGCACCACGCCAGTGCAGAGTATAGCAGTCAGGCCACCGTAGTGGCTCGCACCACATCATAGAAGTTTTAAACCATACAGACCATGAGCTGATATAGCCTAATGCAAAACGTATATAAAATTGCCTGGCCCTGCTGTATAATCTGGCTATATGCTGCTCAACACTAAGGACCTCAGTTAGCAAAACTCCTAGAACCTTTAAGTTATTCACTCTCATTACTCGCGGGATGTATGCGGGCAAATCAACCTACACCCTCAACCTTCTAATTATTATTTCATTTGTCTTTTTATAATTTAATTTAAGGCTACAGTTGTCTGAACATGTTGCCACATGTTCTAGCCCATCTGTCGCTGTGTCACTATTGGATGCAGGTATCATAAAATATCTGCGTATCCTGTTTTCAGGGTAAACCGGTTTAAGGTCTGAAATTGCAATTATAAAATTAACTGGGTTTATAAGCCCTGTACAATACTGGCATTCATTTAACAGTCGTTGATACGGAGCAGTTAAATTTAGTCACGTGCTCTAACTGCTCTTGGCCTTCCAGAAATCAATGCAATGTGACTGATACATATGAGATTCTCATATAAACTGAATACTCCCAAATTTAGAAGTAAAATGAAGACGAAGGCACCTTTGACGGCTGAAATGATGGGACACATACTAATAACAATTATAACATTTTTTAAATCTACAAATGAGACCAAACAGCTGCCAAAAATTTCATCTAATTTGGTCTGACAGTTCTAAAGATATAAATCATCAACAAGTTGACAACAACTGGACATCTGAAAGTTTCACCCTTCTTAGGGTGAGATAAAAGAATCTGAGATAGCTCAGAAGACATTTAAAAACTGCTCAGAAAGTGAGACCTTCAATCTAATACATTTTGCAATCTTATACACTTTGCAATATGTGGTAAAAATTTGAGCCAATTATGAGATCCTTGGGTGGGAGGCATTGTTGAGTTGGAATGACCCGTAAGTCATCTCCTCAGGCACAAGTTGGCATCTTTGCACCAAATCTTGATGGCCCAGCATGGGAAAGCCAGCTTTCCTTACTGTTTCAACATATTATACCACATGAAAACATACTTTTGGATGATTCACGTTCTTAGATGCTACACTTGCTACAGTGCATGATTACATAACCCAGTTCAGCATCTGTATGCTAACCACAGAGGTTAAATTCAGTCAACAACAAACCCAGTAGAAACATCAGATGTCAGCCACAGATTAAAAACATAGAAAGATTGTTACAACCAAGTCAGCAGACCAAACCATTACAAGAAACAGCTGCAAACCCAGTCTATGTTTAGCAGGAGCCAGAAACACGTTTATGTAATCCATCCTAAACACAGATATTAATCAATCCATCTTGTTAGCCACAAACACAACATGCACAGAACATCTGAGCCAAATGAGTTCACCAGCCATCTATTCCAGCTACATCGCAAGACACAACCAAACTGATCAATTAGCAATATAAGAGAACAGAAATCTTGAACAGAGGCCATATGTTAGATCATTGACTACTTGCCACTCTCAAAGTCGACAGTTTTACTATGGTAATACACAGGCACGAAGAACAGAAGGATGCGGGTTCGATTCATGCTAGCCCCGTAAGGTTGACTCAGCCTTCCACTCACTAGGGGCGATGGTAAAATGAGCAGCAGTAGGGCAGATCTGCACCTAGCCAGATGCCAAACGGTTATAAAATTGACTCTTGCCTAACTTGTTATCATGTGTTCCTACTATTTCATGTAATCATATTGTGGTTTGTCAGTTTGCATTTAATAAACGAATATTATTATTACTGAAGGTAATTGAAAAAACACAGTAGTTCAGCATGCAGGCTGGAAGTCATCATGCTCAGTCAAAGGCTGGCTTAAAGAACAGGATCTTACGGAAAGACTGTCTTGCTAGTTCTTAGACAAGTGATTCTCATCGCATCATACAACTCACTCTTCTTGATATAAGCATCATAGCATTCATTGAACATGGTCAAACCATGACATTCGACTCACCCACCAGGTCACCACACCATCTATGGAATCCGCTTCACCCATTCTGGAACAGATGGACAAAGATGGAGACCACAGTCATGACTTCAATGCCAGTTCTATTTAATTCCTTTAGAGGCTTGCGTGAATCTCTTAAATGTGACCTCGATCCAACCATTAATGCTCCAAGAGTGCAAGTCCACAGTATACTGACTGTATTGTATTGTTTTTACAGATTTATAAATCACCTCTCACAGTATGACCTAATCAGAGGCAGTCCCAGTACGAAAAGCCCCAGATAAAAGAAAAGTCTTAAGAGTTAGGGCAGAGACAGAAGTACCACCAGTTAAGATCATAGAGCGAGTTGAAAGAGGGAAGATCATTCCCGAGCAAAGGGCCAACAGACGCATAAGCGCGGTATTGGGCAGTCCGAGTCTGAGGCACCAAGAGGTCATGATGGTCTAACTGATGATATTCACCTATACCCTGCTTGCCACCCATCTGATCTTAATTGGCGAGAGGAGAGGGGTCGGAGTGGAGATAGGAGTCGGTGAAGTACATGCTTGGGGTTGTGTCTTGTCTCCACTTGCTACTGTAGTGGAAGTAGACAATAGATTTCTTCAAAATAACTTTGGCTGCATTAAGATATCCACTGTCGTATATTCGTTTATTGAGAAAAACAATCTGACAAAAATGCAGAAATGCTAACATGAGTGATAATGATTGAATAATTAAAGTTCATTAGAAAGTTTTTTATATAATGATCTGGATATAAATTGTGAGTTGTCCTTGGGTGGGAGAGTATGGTTGTGTGCTCTAGGTCTTAATTGGCGAGAGGAGAGGGGTCGGAGTGGAGGTAGGAGTTGGTGAAGTACATGCTTGGGGTTGTGTAATATGGAGAAAAGGAGTTTGCATCGGCTATATTGGCAAGTTCTTACTTCCAATTGAAAAAATCAAAGCAGCTGTATTACCTCCACTCTTTCCGAGACTAATGTTTCGAGGGGCACGGTGGCTGATTGGTTTATATCTAGAGCGCTCGACCTGTAACACGGAGTACGTGTTCAAGCCTTGGCCGAGGCAGAACTGTGTAGGGACCGTGAGCAAGTCCTTCGTGTACAATTGCTCTGCAACATAATTGTATCTGCGATCGTATGGTCATGTGTGCACTTCTGAACTTTGGAAGGAGGGCAATATCAAAGTACAGTTGTATTATATTGTATTGTAATGTTTAATTTCTGCAAATTCTATTTTCTCCACATATTCTGCTATCTTCCTGTATATCCGTACCGCAAATTGACTGTAAAACTATTTTGCAGGTTACAAAACACATATATTTCATAATTAAAAGCTCGACTATATATTCCAATAGTTTTATAATAGGCAGCTCCACAATTGCCCTACATTGTAGAATTGCCCTTCCCCAAACTTATAAAACCTTACTGCTTTTCCTTGCCACCATGCCCTCTACATAGAGCCCATACAAGTCCTACAGAGTGTTTATGCGCATGCTGGTAGGGTTCATGCTCTAAAACTGCAAAGGTGTAGTATTAGCATTCCATTGACACACTGCCATAATATTCACTGAGGAAGTAATTTGCTTGCAATGCCAGATTTAATCAGATAAGTTATCCTGCAAATACGATACAGCTCCACAGTCAGTGTATAACAAACCGCCGTTACCGAAACTATATACCGGTATTACAGAATGGAATGTACAGCAGATGAAAGCTGTTTATTTCTCTGATCTAAGAATAGTTTTGCAACGTGCGGCACCACAAAGTTTTCCCACGTCCTTGAGACGTCAACGCGTTTACAAACAAAATCACCGATTGTCCAAGAAAAAACCGCAAACCTTTAACGTGACAGTCCATTTCCAGCACGGCATCCTTGTCTTTTCGATGTTTAAAATCCATGTTGAGCGCAGATTACAGGCCACCTTTGACAAACAGCGTTGGTAATAAACTTTCAGTCACGTCTACGATGCGATCAACATAAACAGCTGCACAGCAAAATTTCCTTAAAAACTCAAGCGAGCATTGGCGGCGCGAATCCACCAACGAGCTAGAAAAGACAGCGCTGGCACCAGAAACCAGTTGCTCATATCATCGACCTAGCGTAATATTAGTTTGCTTGTGCGTGCGCGTAAGCCTAATAAAATTCCTTAGAAGTTAGACCACACCAGCGTATCAATATTAGGGCCCATAGCTGAAATAATCATACAACGCGACGAAATAATAATAATAATAATAATAATAAAGTGGACACGGTGGACACGGTGGCCGCCTCATACATTTCGGAGACAGCGGCCGCGGCTGGTGGGGCGGCAGAGATGGCCGCCGCAAGGAAGCACGTCAGGTACTCGGAGCTGGAAAGGAGATACACGTTCGTACCTGTCGAGAGGGTCTCGACTTCTTATCGGAGACCGGAAGCCGACTATCGAAGACTACCGGTGACACTCGCGAAACAAGCTTCCTCTTCCAAGGCCTATCGGTCATGATCCAACGCTTCAACGCGGTGGCTTTCCAGGGCACCATGTCAAGGCTGCCGGGAGCCGACGAGCGGCGAACTCTGGACAGATCCAACAGAGGATATCGATAATAATGATAATAATAATAATAATAATAATAATAATAATAATAATAATAATAATAATAATAATAATAATAATAATAATAATAATAATAATAATAATAATAATAATAATAATAATAATAATAATAATAATAATAATAATCTTTTCTTTATTGAAGCGTCTGACAAACGCACTGCGCTGTAGGGGCCTACATTAATGCAATTGAAACAATTCACAAGAACACAAATGACAGAAGACATAAATCTTATAACTACTAACAGCTAGAACAGACAGCCTGCAATACACGGCGCTAATAGCAGCCTACAAAGCATGTCCGCCCTACGGGACTCGAACTCGGTACCTCTCACTCTCTATGCCAGCCAATCATCGTCGAAATGATGACGGAGTCGTACGGTAATAAATGTATTTCATAGTCAACACTACTTTGTGAAGTAGCCTATTATAATATATGCCATATAGCACAGAATAGACGCTTTATCTATTCTGTGCCTATATATCGACTTAACAAGATTGTGACCTACCAGAGATCCTGAGTGGCCGAGTGGGCTGGTAGCCCGCTCGTCACGCCGGCGCCCCGGGTTCGCTTCCCGGTCGGGTCGGTTTATCAGAGATTAATTTCTCGGATCTTTACTGCGGGTGGCTCGGTCGCAATTTAAACGTTGAGTACGAGGTTGCTTTCTGCCTCCGACACTGATCATCTTCGATATGAAAAAGTGTCGTTAAGCCGAAACAATATAATATATATGTGACCTACCATTTCTCAGTCAGATATCTTAATTTTAATTGTGTTTCTGAACTTCATTTTTTTAAGTTCGGATCAGGACATTCTAGGCCCTATTGCGTTAATATATCTTTATTCATTAATAGGAGTCTATAAAACAGCAGAAAATCAAACATAGTAAGAAATAAATAAGAACAAGAATGTTTTGCATATATAATGAACAGGTGTTCCTTATGTTGATATATATATAATGTGTATTCGATTGTTAAGCGTTTTAGTCTTAGGCCTTAGTTGCGCTGTCGGCTCGTGGGCGCTTGGCCTAAAGTAGCCTAAACTTTGGCTGACGATAGATTCTCTACACGTGCAGTTAGCGCGCCAAATTTAGAAACTGCTGATGACAGTGAATTTGAACTATACAGTGTAGTACAGTTGTTGTAAGGCAAGAGTTGAGTTGTTGTTATTAAACTGTGTTTGAAGAAAGAAAGAAACATTCAAAGAACTGTGTCAATTTAATTCTTAAACAGTTAGAAGTCGTTGAGCAATTTATATGTAGAGATAAGGAAAGTTCTTGAGGTAGGTCACAACTAAGAAAGAAAAGAGTTGGTGACATATTTGGTGGCAGCAGCGGTAGGATTCGAAACAACGTCTGGGATTCGAAACAACGTCTGGGATTCGAAACAACGTCTGGGATTCGAAACAACGTCGACTGGTGAATACGCATTCAAATCATTGGTAAATCTACGACAACGAAAGCCTCAACGACAAAGGTATACAAGTTTGTTGTTATCAAACAAAGAACAATCCCCAATACTTCAAACACAAAAGAAAACTCGTGTTTTCCAGAAAGGACAGCACTGAAGTAAAGAAGTAAGATGGAGAAATTAAGTGTCAAGAAACAAGCAGAACTGAAGAAGATGTCTTCTGAAAGATTAAAACAGCGCTTGTTAAAGGCTGGTTTTGAAGAAAAGCAACTGGAAGATATGTCACGTGAAGACATGTTAGAAGCGCTAGCTGAAGTCTGGCTTAAGGAAGAAGCAGAAGAAGAAGGTGCTGTCGGCGGTGTTGTGGAAAAGGTTATTGAAAAACCGCCTGGACTTATGTCTATGGAGATGATGATGCAGTGGATGATGATGAAAGAAGAAAGAGAGGAGAAACGAAGACAAGAAGAGAAAGAAAGAGAGGAGAAACGAAGACAAGAAGAGAAAGAAAGAGAGGAGATACGAAGACAAGAAGAGAAAGAGAAAGAGGAGAAACGAAGACAAGAAGAGAAAGAAAAAGAGGAGAAACGGAGACAAGAAGAGAAAGAAATGCGACAGGAAGAATTACGTCTTCAGAGAGAAAAAGAAGAGAAAGCAGAAAATATAAGACAGGAAGAATTACGTCTTCAGAGAGAAAAGGAAGAGAAGGCAGAACGTCTTCAGAGAGAAAAAGAAGAGAAAGCAGAAAATGTAAGACTGGAAGAATTACGTCTTCAAAGAGAGAAAGAAGAATTGCAAAGGCAGCAATTTGAAATTCAATTAGAGCAATTGAGAAAAGATAGAGAAGATGCTGAAAGGAGAAGATTAGAGCAGATGATTGAATTTGAAAAGGCGCGGAAAAGTGACGAAGAGATACGTCAGCAACAGATTGAAGAGAAGAGACTACGTGAAGAAGAAAAGGAAAAAGTACGAATTTCAGAGTTGGAGCGAGCAGAACAGGTTAGACAAGAAGAACTGAAATTACAGAAAGAAAGCATGGAGAAGGCGGAAGCGGAAAGACAAGAACGTTTAAAGTTGGAACAACAAAAAATAGCATTAAAAGAAGCACAACTCAAAGAGGAGAAGCAAAATAGAGAAGCACAAGAACAAAGAAGGCAAGAAGAACGAGAAGAACAGAAAAGGAAACAGGAAGAAAGTGAAACGATGGTTTCGAAAATAAAGAAAATTGGTGATGCCATGAAACACGTGTTACCTAAAATGCCAAACGATATGATGGAGGTGCCATTATATTTCGAAACGGTTGAGAATGCGTTTCGTAGTTTCAACGTGCAAGAACAATTCTGGGTGAAGTTACTATTGCCATTGATGACTCCGAAAGCTAGAACTGTTCTAAACAGATTGTCATTCGATGATTTAGACGATTATCAGATCGTGAAACAACACTTGTTAAAAGAATTCAAGTTGACACCGAGAGAGTACAGATCGAAGTTTATTGATGCGAAGAAGACAGCTGAAGAAACGTATACAATGTTTACAGCTAGGCTGAAGAACTTGCTGAACTATTATGTGAAAAGTCGCAAAGTGGATAAGAATTTTGAGAAACTGTTTGATTTGTTAGTGGCGGATAAGTTGAAAGAATCACTACCACCAGGTCCACTACAGTTTGTATTGTCGAAGGAAGGAACTGATTGTTACGAAGCTAGTGTTGTGGCAGACCTAGCGGACATTCATGTTAATAATCGAATTGGTTTGGCAATTCCGAATAAGACAAGTTTTGGTTTTGTTCCTAATGGCAAAAGAAATCAACAGTTCACTCCAAATTTTGGTTTTCATTGGAAGAGCAATCAAGAAACAGGAAATCAGTTCAGAGGTGCAGAAGTGAAACCAAATTCTCCGGTTGTTCACGAGAATAGAGAGTCGATGATGGCCAGACAACGTCCGGTATATAACAAATCACCACCAAGGTTTGTCGCGAGAGAAGGCAATGCATCGTTTACTCCATATAAGAGAAAAGAAAGCATCGAACAACGAGGTGCAGTGGTGAAACGTTGTCACAACTGCGGATCAGACAGGCATTTAATGAAATTCTGTCCAGTTCCTGTTACAACCTCAAATTATGGTGCAAAACAAGAAAATTCGAGGGTGAATCGAATTCAAGTGGTTGATAATTCTGAAAGTCAAGCCACAGAACATCAGTCTCATTATTCTGAAGAAACTGAAGTAAAGTCAGTGATGAAATGTCACCTTTCACCTGATATTCAGAAAGAAATTCTATTGCACAATGGAATGCAGAAAGAAATGGCTGGAAAAGATGAAAGTACAACATTAAAGAAAGTGTTATTGCAGTACGTCGAGGTAGAGATTCGTGGAACAGCAGGAAAAGAACCAATAAAAGTAAAAGCACTGATTGATTCTGGAGCAGAGGTTCCGGTGATTAGTGAAGAATTACTGGAAGGCATGCAGGTGGAGCAGATTGGAAAAGTGAACTTACAATGCGTGGCAGGAGATGCCATTCCTGCAAAGTTAGTGAAAGTTGATGTAAGGCTGTGTTGTAACGATGTGGAAGAAGAGGTAATTCCGCATAAAGTCAAATGTTCACTTACACCTTATGTAACATTGATGTGTGCTAGTATTGCAAAAATGGGAAGCACAGAAAGATTCTTGTTGCATCCAGAAATCATTGCAGAACTTAAAGCCGTGCCACAAGTGAAAATGATACAAGGAGATGTGCAAGCGAATGTAACGACGAGATTGCAGAGTCAGCGAAAGAAAGTGGTAGATGTGGAAGAGGAAAGTGAAACTGAAAGTTCAAGTGAGGAGGAAAACGAAAGCGATGATCAACAAAGTTTAATACAAGACGGTATAACAGCAGAGATGAGTGAACAAGAGATGGCTGCATGCAAGAATGGTAATCTAAATGAAACGAAAGAGGATAATGATTGTGATGTGGCGATAGGAGATTTGTTTGAAGAAAATGAGAAAGATGAAGAACAACAGATGCAGATTGCAGACGCAAGGAAATTCGAAGAACAGCAGAGACAAGATGAATCATTGAAAGCATGGTGGAATTTAGCGCCAGATAAAGAATCTGAATTCTGCGTGGTAAATGGCTTACTGTACAAGAGATATCGAATATTAGAGCAAACGATATATCAATTGGTGTTACCAAAAGAGCGACGAATGAAAGTGATGGAGTTGGCTCACGAATCAGTATTTGGAGGACATCTTGGAGAAGAGAAAACTAGAGAACGAATAAAGTTATCTTTTACGTGGCCAAAGATGAGAAGAGATATAGTGAAATTTTGCAAATCATGTGAGAAATGTCAGTTAAAGGCAAGAAGTTTGGTGTATGGAAAGATTCCGCGTGGACCACTGGCAATTCTAAAAGAAAGTTGGACAAGAGAAATTAATTTACCACCTCATATTGGAATCCAACCAGAAAAGTACTTGAAAGACATGAAAGCAAATATGGAAAAAGCATTACTGTTTGCAGAATCATATTCACGAGAGAAGCAATTACAGTATACGAATCAATACAACAAAAGAGCGAAACATAAAGAATTTGAACCGGGTGAAAAAGTCATTGTGTTATATCCGACTTCAACGAATAAACTGATTTCACGATGGCATGGTCCATGTACTGTCATACAACGAAGGTCAAAGTACTCTTATTTGATTGACATGGGTGACGATTGTCGGAAGATAATTCACGCAAATAAAATCAGAAAGTACATTACAAGAGCAATGAGTTGTGGACTAATCGTTGAAGAAGATGAAGACTTTGGTTCAGTGGTTGAGTTGTTGACGAAGAATGACTTGCAAGATGAAAAGAATTCACTGAATCTTGATCCTGATCAGATTAACCATTTAACATTGACTCAACAAAAACAATTGCTGGAAGTACTAAACAAATATTCTGATCGATTTTCTGAAAAGCCTGGATTATGTACATTGGTTGAACATGAAATTGAACTGAAACCGGAATTTCGTGAAAAAGAATTTATGGCTTACCGTATTCCACTCATCTATCGAGCAGAAGTTGAACGACAAATTAAAGAAATGCTTCAAGCCAACATTATAAAACCATCTTCGAGCAGAATGGCAAGTCCGTTGGTAATTGTTAAAAAGAAAGACGGTTCTCTGAGACTTGCCTGCGACTACAGATACATTAACTCGTTCACTGTGGATTGTAAATATCCGATGCCGATTGTGAAAGATGTTTTGCACAAAGTTGGAAAATCAAATGTGATCTCGATTTTTGATTGTCGAAGTGCTTACTGGACTTGTCCTGTTAAGCAAACTGATCAATGGAAAACTGCTTTTGTTACTCACAATGGACTGTACGAGTTTACTCGTGTTCCTTTCGGGATGATCAACTCAGGAAGAACATTTGTTAAAGCAATTAACATGGTTTTACAGCCTATAAATGAATTTGCTGAGCCCTATGTAGATGACATTGCTGTGCATTCAGATGACTGGAAGATTCATTTACAGCATTTAGATGCATATTTAATGCAAATGAGACTGCATAACATTACTCTGAACTTAAAGAAATGTATCTTTGGTAAGAGTGAGGTAAAGTTTATCGGTCATGTGGTTGGTTCTGGAACGATTCAAATGAATCCAGATAGAATTGAAAGTTTAATTAATTTGAAAACCCCAGAAACGAAGAAACAAGTTAAGCAATTGCTGGGATTTTTTGGTTACTATAGACAGTTTATCAAAGATTTTGCACAGATTGCGAAGCCTCTATCTGATTTGACAAGCAAACATGTTCCAGATAAGATTGATTGGACTGATAGACATCAACAGGCATTTAATTTACTTAAAGATGCTGTACGCTCTAAAGTTGTTTTATATGTTTTTGATGTTGGAAAACCTTTTAATTTGTACTGCGATAGTAGTGATTTTGCAGTAGGAGCTGTTTTAACACAGATGGATGATAAGGGAATAGAGCGCCCTGTGTCATTTATAAGTCAGAAATTGACTGACACCCAGAAGAGATGGGCAACTGTGGAGAAAGAAGCCTATGCTATTGTTTGGGCTCTAAATAAGTTAAAAGAGATAATCATTGGATCTAAAGTTCACATCTTTACAGATCACAATCCTTTAACTTATCTGACTGAATCTATGTCTAAGTCTGCTAAACTGGTGCGTTGGGCTTTAGCACTGCAAACTTTTGATGTAGAAGTTAATTATAAGAAAGGACGATTAAATGTTGTAGCAGATTGTTTATCTAGATTATAAGATTGTTTATTTTACTGTATTATATAGTATTAAGTTTATTGCATAATTTAGTATCTGATGATTTCGCAAATTTTTAAGTTTAATTTGCTCAATCCAAAGAAAGGGAAGGAGGTAATGTGAACTAATGTTTTGCATATATAATGAGCACAGGTGTTCCTTATGTTGATATATATATAATGTGTATTCGATTGTTAAGCGTTTTAGTCTTAGGCCTTAGTTGCGCTGTCGGCTCGTGGGCGCTTGGCCTAAAGTAGCCTAAACTTTGGCTGACGATAGATTCTCTACACGTGCAGTTAGCGCGCCAAACTTAGAAACTGCTGATGACAGTGAATTTGAACTATACAGTGTAGTACAGTTGTTGTAAGGCAAGAGTTGAGTTGTTGTTATTAAACTGTGTTTGAAGAAAGAAAGAAACATTCAAAGAACTGTGTCAATTTAATTCTTTAAACAGTTAGAAGTCGTTGAGCAATTTATATGTAGAGATAAGGAAAGTTCTTGAGGTAGGTCACAACTAAGAAGAAAAGAGTTGGTGCATATAAATGGCAACAGTGAAAGCTTTGCGAAAATGCTTCGAAGGAATTATTTGCAATAACAATTAGTCTGAAGACCGACCAGAGCAAAAGGATTGAAGTTAATTAAGATTTGATGCATTGTTTTTTACTTTGAGATGTTCTACGCCGATTCAAACGTTCTCGGAATTATGAAAAGAGAACCAGCGTCGGTCTAATTTAAGTAACGTGGGAAATCCTTTGTTTTAAATTTAGAAGGAAAAAAACGGCAATTGTGTGACGTTAAAAAATTGCCAAATTTCGTTCGTTTTTGACGTAATTCGTATTTTGTTACTTTTTCGTAATTAAAACTGGCTACAGAAAAACGTTTAAAAGTATGAAGTATAAGAATAATAAGGGCAAACATTTAGTATCGTGGTGCGTGTATTTTCTCCCGTAATTTTAGGCGTCGTGAGAGTCGGTTAGGGTCAGGTTACGCGTCGTGAGGGTCGGTTAGGGTCAGGGTTAGGGTTTGTGTCGTCTTTAGAAAACATCCTACCTTCCGCGCAGCAGGCAACAAATTTCGTCCGACGCCCGTAGCCTCACGCACCACGATACTAAATGTTTGCCATAATAAGTATATTATGTCAAATGCCAGTCGTTATTGAAGACTTGCTACTTGCCTCTTCCGTATATATTTCCCCTCTTGAGCTTGGGTTGGATGTCTTTGGTTATATTGCGTTAAAATTAAAATTAAAATCAGAATTTAAATTTTCAGTAGCAAGTTAGTCAACTGTTTTTGTCAGATTTTTAGTTCTGGTATTTCTGAATTATCGAAAGCAAAATTTGGACGATAATAGGCCTACTCGTTAAAATTGCTGTGTATGTATGGATATTCGTTTATTCAACCAATTCTCGTTGTCATAGCGCAAAGGTTACATATGATAAATGGCGAACATTTAGTATCGGGGTGTGTAAGCTTACTGGCTTGTTGACAGTATCTTTTGGTATGCTGCGCACAGGGATGGGCAGTAATTTAATTGATGTAATTTAAATTACGTAATTTGAATTACAATTGTAATTGGTAATTTGTAATTTGTTGCTCTGGATCAATGTAATTTGTAATTTGTAATTGAATTACATTTTTTTCATGTAATTTGTAATTTCAAATTACATCTGTAAAATCAAATTACTTTGAAAAGAAAACTAGAAACTCCACAACTAGAGCAGTTTTGAAAGCAGCTTTTTTAGTATCTCTTATATGAACGATAGCAACACTGAATTCTTTGAATGCTTTCACAAAATTGGAGCCAATGTCAGAAATGGTATACAATTTTGTCATGTGTCAGACCGAGCTCATAATGTATTACATAGATGAGTTGCGCTACTCCATCACACGTGTGTGATCCAACAAACCGTCTGCATGCTAAGACAACTGAATGTCGCTCAAATGTACATGCATCGATCCAGTGACAGGTTACTCCCATGTAGGCCTAACTAATGAATCTTCATAGCAACGCAACTGTTAAGATATTATTTATACAATTTAATTCTGCACTTCCTTCATCTGCGCTGGTACACAAACTCATTATAGTTTTGCAAGCCTGATTGTAAGGTCAAACATATGC
The DNA here is from genome assembly GCA_020284085.1 of Aporrectodea caliginosa. Classification (NCBI taxonomy): domain Eukaryota; kingdom Metazoa; phylum Annelida; class Clitellata; order Crassiclitellata; family Lumbricidae; genus Aporrectodea; species Aporrectodea caliginosa. The sequence continues at coordinate 14,865 of JACEVL010001875.1, forward strand.
CGATTATCGGACGTGATCAAATAGTTGCTACTTCTTAGAGAAAATTAAATAAACTGTTTCAAACAATGTAATATAAATGAACAGTGGAAATAAAGCATGTGTTTCCTGACTGAATTTCCTGATCCCAACTATGCATGTAATTTGTAATTTGATGTAATTGAAATTACATAATTTGTAATTTCCAACAAATTTCTAAAGTAATTTGTAATTCAATTACATTTTCCAAAGTAATTTGTAATTTGTAATTCAATTACATTTTACTGTGTAATTTGCCCATCCCTGGCTGCGCAGAAGGCACGATGTTTTCTAAAGACGACACTAACCCTTACCCTGACCCAAACCGACCCTTGCAACGCGTAACCTTACCCTAAAAACCGACTCTGACGACGCCCTAACCTGACCCAAACCTACGCAAGGAAAACGTACGCACCCGATTCTAATTGTTTACCTGATAAAGATTGTGGTTGTCAGAGCGCGTTTATAGAAAACGGGGCCCTAGGCGCAAACATTTTTGGGGCCCTTCTGAACTTGTAGACAAAGAGTCTGAAACTCTGGTGGTATTTAGCCTATCATATGCAAAAACCTACGAAGTTGAACTTGAAGCCGTGTTTGTCATACACGACGTTAAAGGTGCCAAGAATGAATTTTTCTCGTCCTCTCAATATGAAGTCATTCTTGGCAGTTTCGTCAAAAACAAAGTACGTTTTTTGACGTTTTCTGCGGCTGCTCGTCTTCATATGCAATGTCATAATCTCTTTCAATACCAAGTTTAAGTTTTGCCACCGTCTCTATTTTGGGGAAATTTTCTCTGACGTTTGAGCAAAGTTTTTTAAAGAATTATAATAATTCAAATTCGACAAACATAACCTTTGATCCTGCAGAGATTTGCTGGTGGCATTTATTCTATGCAGCATTTATTCTCTGTATAAGTTGCGTACTTGTCAGCTTATTTTTGATAAACGAAAATTGATTGATTGATTGATTGATTGATTGCAACGAATTCCACAATATTGTCATTAAAGATATCTTCTTTCGTTTTGCAGCTCCAGAATATTAGCAACGTTTCATCGCGTCAGATTGTAATCAATATTTAATACTATTAAAATTTCAATTACTATTACTTACTGGTTATCAATACTAATAAAAGTTTTAAACACTATAAAATGACGGAATTATCAGACTATAACTTTCAACACGCAGGCCTAAACTGCAGCAGACGCCAGTTACTGCTTGTTGCTAGCAAGTTTGATGTTATTTTACACAAAAATGAATTATTAGCCCAATTGCTGCCCAAATGAACAAAGCAATTATAAATTACAATAATATACTTTTACAATTACAATGATATACTTTAATATGAATGCCAAGCTGTAAAACATATTAAAAAAATTATATTTAAAATAATTCTAAATTTTTATTATTGAAAAAAATATTTCGGGGCCGTCCAAGATTTGGGGGCCCTAGGCGCGCGCCTAGTGCGCCTACTGGTAAACGTGGTTGTTATAGAAACATGGTTTGGAGACTGTGAGCATCTATGACTAATTAAGTTAATAAATTTTTTACATCATTCGCAAAATAAATAATTCGAGTAATAAATGTGATTATAGAGAAATTGTACGTTTGGAATTTCTAATTGTGATTTTTAACACAGGAGAATTGTTCGTAGAGTCCCAAATTAATGACATATAACAGGTCATTTTAGTGTCACAAATTAATTTGACGCTTGCCTACCAGGCTATGATGTAGTAAAATAAACCAAAAACAGCCAGAAGAAATTTATTAGGAAGAATGAAACTTGAATAAATAGACATTTTGGCAACTTGGCTTTTTTGGGGTGCTGTAGAGATCAATTATGGTTTTACATAATTTTTCATAATCAATTCTTTTACCACTACCTGAAGCTAAGGCTGTTATTTATAGGTCTGTGGCGAGTTCTCTTCATTTGCATACTAGATTAACTTCAAATTTTATAACACCATATTCACAATTATCTAGCAATTTTTGATTACTTTGAGAGACTGCAGTTCAATAACGGGATTTCGATTTAGCGATTTCTCCGGCTGTTCATGTTCACACTTATTTATCAGTCCTTTTAACTAACAGGACTAGGGCTTTCGGTGAAGGTTTTTAGATTCAAAAACATTTTGTTCTCTAAACTATGAACAATAATTTCTCTTGTGACGTTATTTTTAACACATTACAAAAATGCTAATGGACTAATGGAATAGCGGTACATCTGCATTTGCAATTTGGGGTGCTAAAGTGAAATTTTATTATGCATTAATACTCTAGGATGCTAAAACGAGATATTACTGCAGAAGGGTCATTCCAGCTCAACTCAACCAATTTTGAGGAAGGTTCCCACTCGACCATCTCCGAATTGGCTGAAATTTTAACCACATGTTGCAAGATATATAGGATGGAAAAATCCAAAATATTTCTGCAATATTTAAAATACTTTCCAAGATATCGTGGATTCCGTGACCCCACCCTCCGAAGGCACTTCGCGAAACTTCGAGATGTCCACTTTTTGAAATTTGATATCTCTGGAGCCGTTACACCAAATTAGATGATTTTATTTTTACCTGTACAGTTTCTTGCATAGATTACAAAAATATAATCATTTTTATTGTGTGTCCTATAATTTCAGCTGTAATAAATGTCAAAGATGCCTTCATATTCATTTTATATCGAAATTCTGCAATATTCAGTGATCAATATCTCCATATGTACCAGGCACAATACATTCAAATTTTCTATGTATACTGTCTATGTTGCTGGCAATTACTTGGCAAAGTTTGACTTGATTAGTTATTCACATCTGCCTGATATAGGCTGTCAAAGTTGACCAAATCTGACAACGGGGGTTAAAGAGCAAAAATATTCCCAAAAAGGGACATATAAATTTTATATTTTTATTGCATTTTCTGATAGACCATAGATCGATTGATAAGTGTTCCAAAAATCTTAATGGGGTTTTTTGTTTTAAGGACTTTACAGTGTGTCAAAAATGGTCGTTTTTTGGTATCGCGAGTTGCAATCATGGGTGGTATTTGACAGACTTGTTACCCTAAATATCAATATCAAAACTGTGAAACCAATGTCATCACTTTTCTAATATAAATTAAACATAACCAAGTAATTCTTATTAAAGTTATAGTTAACATAAGCATTTCTTTATCATAATCAAAGTGACTTTATGAACGAAATATAGTGTTCTTTGGTGGTCTATCAAACTGCTTACAATTGTGGAACTGCTGAACATGTAAAAATATCAATATAACTAATTAATGTCATTTTTGCATACAGCATCATATTTTGAAAGTATTTCTGTGCATAAGATGAAAATTTTGTTGTTTACTTTCTTCCATACAGAATTGTCCAGCTGGTACTGACATGCACTGTTACTGCGTGCTTGAGATGCTGACACTAAGCAAAGGACAAATTGCAATGGAACACAGCAAATGTCATCAGTGGCATCAAGTTGCTTGCTCTGATTCTGCTGTCACATCTTCTGGTTTATTACAATCTTCAATATCAGTAACTGGTTAAGCAGTTCCACATGAGTCCAAAGATAGTCTTCGCATAATTATCAGAATCTTCGATACTGGGACAAATGCAAATAATTTTCTGCAAAGTCACCAAGAACAATGCACTGCTAAGGTTCAAGATTTTGAGTCTGTAATATACGGTACATGCTGTTTGTGCTTTACTCATATAAAGGACTTCCAAGTTGGATGAGTGGTACAGTGCAGCCAGGATGATTTCTTGAACCCCTAGCCATCATGCATTTGTCCCAGTATAAAAGATTCTGATAATTAGGGAAAAACTATCTTTGAACTCATTTGGAACTGCTTAACCAGTTACTGATATTGAAGATTGTAATAAACCAGAAGATGTGACAGCAGAATCAGAGCAAGCAACTTGATGCCACTACCTGTCAATCCCGGCTGTATCTGGCAGCAATAATATATGACCACAAGTGGTACATTGGGCTGATAACAGACAGGTCAGACGAAGGAGTGGATATTATATCTTCTCCTTCGTCTGACCTATTTTATGCATTGTCTTGAATTTGCTCATATACTCAACAAATTCACGACAATACACAAAGTAGGGCAAGCTATTGTCTGACTTGGCCAAGACATGATTACATTTGCTGTGTTCCATTGCAATTTGTCCTTTGCTTAGTGTCAGCATCTCAAGCACACAGTAACAGTGCATGTCAGTACCAGCTGGACAATTCTGTATGGTAGAAAGTAAACAACAAAATTTTCATCTTATGCACAGAAATACTTTCAAAATATGATGCTGTATGCAAAAATGACATTAATTAGTTATATTGATATTTTTACATGTTCAGCAGTTCCACAATTGTAAGCAGTTTGATAGACCACCAAAGAACACTATATTTCGTTCATAAAGTCACTTTGATTATGATAAAGAAATGCTTATGTTAACTATAACTTTAATAAGAATTACTTGGTTATGTTTAATTTATATTAGAAAAGTGATGACATTGGTTTCACAGTTTTGATATTGATATTTAGGGTAACAAGTCTGTCAAATACCACCCATGATTGCAACTCGCGATACCAAAAAACGACCATTTTTGACACACTGTAAAGTCCTTAAAACAAAAAACCCCATTAAGATTTTTGGAACACTTATCAATCGATCTATGGTCTATCAGAAAATGCAATAAAAATATAAAATTTATATGTCCCTTTTTGGGAATATTTTTGCTCTTTAACCCCCGTTGTCAGATTTGGTCAACTTTGACAGCCTATATCAGGCAGATGTGAATAACTAATCAAGTCAAACTTTGCCAAGTAATTGCCAGCAACATAGACAGTATACATAGAAAATTTGAATGTATTGTGCCTGGTACATATGGAGATATTGATCGCTGAATATTGCAGAATTTCGATATAAAATGAATATGAAGGCATCTTTGACATTTACTACAGCTGAAATTATAGGACACACAATAAAAATGATTATATTTTTGTAATCTATGCAAGAAACTGTACAGGTAAAAATAAAATCATCTAATTTGGTGTAACGACTCCAGAGATATCAAATTTCAAAAAGTGGACATCTCGAAGTTTCGCGAAGTGCCTTCGGAGGGTGGGGTCACGGAATCCACGATATCTTGGAAAGTATTTTAAATATTGCAGAAATATTTTGGATTTTTCCATCCTATATATCTTGCAGCATGTGGTTAAAATTTCAGCCAATTCGGAGATGGTCGAGTGGGAGGCATTGGTTGAGTTGAGATGGAATGACCCAGAATGAACTTCAGAGAGTGCTGCCAAGACATTTGTGACATGTTTTCATACAGGATGTTTATTTGCTTAAAGGATGTTTATAAGCTTGCTTTTGTTTCAGAGGAACTTCTGTTAAATGGATTTGAGCAAGAATAACGATGCTGAGGCAGTGATCACTATTGATGATGATGATGACAGCGACGATGACGACGATGATGATAGTGACGATGAAGAAAATGTGAACTATGGAAATTTGGAATTTTCTGTAAGTGAAGACAAAGTTGAGAATGTGAACAGCTTGAAGGAAAAGCTTTTGTCTTTGTATGGTGTAACAATCAATGAAGACATCAAAGCAAAGGAAACAGATGATAAGAATGCCATGCGACAGTGGTTCAACATTGTTGGACCTTTGGAAAACTGTCGTCAGGCCAAGGTAACACTTCATCTTTCTGACTTTTGAGCATTTATATAACAAATTGTGTGCTTGTATTGCTGTGTTTGTGCTGTTTTACAGTGGGGATGACTTTGAACAGGAGTGACGTTTTTTAGGGATAATATCTTCAGTGTGAAACGGTTGAATTCCTTTCTGCCCTACACTTGACAACCATCTTTCTGAAATAAGTTACCTAGCAACCTGCAGCATGAGCTCTGTAAGATGACTTTTTGAGTTGTCAAAGTTTTTGAACAGTCATGACTACACTGTTGATTTGCACAATCAGTAGCGTAGCGCAACTCAAAACTCAATTTTGATGTATTATTATATAATACGAAAGTTCAATGAAACAGCTCCAAAGTTGTTGATCTACATCTCCAAGTGCTGAATATGCCTGCCAATCAACAAATTTCAAGCAGGTCCTTGTTACACAGATGTAACTGACACAACTTATGTGCAGACCTAGATCCTTGTCACTCCGACTTCACCTATAACTGATGCAACTCATGACATGGAGGCTGTGCACTCGTCAATCAGTGAAGTTCCAACTGATTCTTGTCACACAGACTTGACCTGACTCAACTAATATACAAACAGGTTCTTGTCACTCAGAATTATCATATCGCTAATTATGTACAAACATAGATCCTTGTCACTCGGACAATCTATAACTAATGCAGCTCAAGCCAAACATGTGCTTCTACACTGTGAGGCATAAAAAAGGAAGCCCCTACAAAATCGTTATTATATTTAACAATATTCAAACAATGTCAATGAAATTCATGAAATTTATAGCTAAGTAGCAGTCAATGTAAAATAATGTACAGTTTGTACTCAAACTGTCCGCCTTCAGCTTCTACGCATGCGCGCAGTCGCTTGCGCCATTCACGCACCGCCGAGTCAATAATTCGTTGGTCAAGATCGTTCCAAGCTTGCATGATTCGCTTACGAAGATCTTCAACATCACCATTTCCTGCATGCATCCCCATTTCCTGCAGGGATCCCCATATTTTATAATCTACAGATCTATATGGGCTTGTTAGGGGGCCATAATGAATTATGAAGTCAGGAGTTTCATTCGTCCAAGTGCAACTGATTCTCGAACTCTGTGCGCTGGAGCACCATCTTGCTGAAATGTAAAATTCAGAGAATTCTCAAATTTCAGGTAAAAGGTCTTCCATGAGTAAAACATCTCTGTAGTATTGGGCCCTTGATTTTCGTAAAACGGGGGAATTCTCGAGAGAAAAACACCCCTGACACCCTCAGGGATTTTCTAAAAAACCGGATTCGTAAAACGTGGTGCAATACTTTCGGTTCAAAGCACAAAGGCGATGCGTCATTTTAGTTTTTGTGGAGGCAACTGTGTAATTTTTTCACAAATCAAGAAATCTCTACTGGGTACGGAACAAAACACTCGGTAAGTCGAAAACTTGTTTGTTTTTGGAGTTTAATTCTGCTTCTTTTTTATGCTACAAAGTGTCTTTTTTCACAATACAAAGGAAGTTAAATCCAAATTCCCTTTTTTTGCTAAATTTCATTGTTTTGTCAATAAAATTAAAGGTTATAACATTTTTAGGGGTTCTTTTCCTCCAGTGCATTTTCCAATCATCCCAAACCACTGTCCAATGCCCTGCCCCTTACACAATTCCAACATGCACACACGGCTATGCCCCTAAACTTTGCCAAAATTTTGTGGCCCCTTTGTTGGTTACATATTTTTAAAATCATTAACACCCAAGGGCCCCCCCATTTTTTGTTCCCCGTTTTGCACTAAAACCCCCAATTTTTTGGGCCCTTTGGAAATATATTTCCCGGGGAT
>JACEVL010001876.1:0-123350 GCA_020284085.1 Aporrectodea caliginosa
CAGTCACAGCCCCATTCGCTTTGGGAGAGTATGTCACTGAGTTGCCCCAATTGTTGTGTGATTATTGCCTACTAAACTTGCACGGAGAAAAAATAATGAGAAAAGTGGGAACCTTAACGATTAGCCTATCAACACAGAAGTCAACAGAACTTAAGCCTAATCATTTCAAATTTTAAAAAAGATATATAAGCTTACACATCGAGGGGACTGGTAAAGTAGCTATAAAATGTACAAATCTGATAATGCAAGAAAGAAAAACAAACGGTCAAAACAAATTTCTGATGACAGAAATATTGTGATATTGTGCATGACCTCGTAGTGCATAACATTTTATCCCAACGACTAGGCTATTAAGTCGTACAAATTTTGAAGACACAAATGGTTCTGACAAGTTAGGCTGTAAAGTTTTAGTCGGTGACGTTCATTATTTCCTCTGTAATCTTCCACCACTAGTCTACGTATTGCCACGTATTGGGTCCAGATTTAATCGTCCGTGAAACGCAACGACACCTTTGTGCCCCTAAGCGTCGTTTGTTGATCAGAAAGGAAGCACAAATATGAAGGTTCTGGATGTCTAAAGTGACTCCTTTCATGATTTCTGGGACCGTGTTAACAGCTCAACCAATTGAGTGATTCTCCAGAGCTCTATATAGGAGCGTGTGTCACGGTGTGTGTGAACAAATCAACCCCGCTTTTTTATGAAGTAGCCTAAATAATGATAAACCAGTCTTGTTCGCCGTTGTCTAGAACTTCCTTGTCAGAACGAATGGGAGCTAGGCCCATTTTTGAAGTTCGTTGTGTACACTAACTGTACATGTATGTAGACCCTTATTCTTATAGTATTAAACGCAAGACGGCATAGGACCTACGCTTCTATAATGCGAACTCATAGTTAATCGGTATAGTTTAAGTTTCCATTGTAATTTCTAGTTCTGCCTTTGTTTGATTTCTAAAATTTCAGCCATTATCGGAAAATTACTACAGTACCTAATTGTTTTGCTGTTTACGAACACATCTAGGCCACCCTCAGCACGAACTCCCCTTTGTTGTCTCCAAGTAAACAGAACGTCATTGTAAAGTAGTAGTTCGTTTAGGAATTCATTTTTCGGAATCACAAGTGGGACATAATCAGCTGAATAGTCATGCTTTATTTTAAACTTGCATACATCACCAACACCAAAGGGTAACTTGTATTGTGACAGTGGTGTTCAGTCACTAACACTTTAAACAAGTATTCCAAGTGATTGGGAAACCAATGCTGAACATTGTTAAAAGAAAATCACCACCACTTTTCCTTCCTGTGCTTCTTTCATTGTATGTTTTCCAAGATTCTGCAGCATCTGTTGTTTAGCTCTATCATGGTCTGTCGTCAACATACATGTATCAACAATTGTTAAACAGATTGTAAACATGTAAGTCTGCATGTACTTTTATTATCTACGAGTGACCTTAAAGTAGCAGAGAGCATAATACTGTACTAAATGTGTATGCATGTATAGGGGAAGGAGAAGGAAATAGGAGGAATTGGGAGAAGGCAGAGGGAAGGATGAACACATTGGTTACCACCACTTTGTGGGGCAAAGTTACACCCTTGCTTATCACAACAAAGTGCAACACTTCATAAATTATCAGAATGGGCATCTCTTTGTATCGTGTCTTAAATTACTGGTGAGCACTCTACAATCTACATGCAACTATTTGAAATGCTTCGGTATTCCATGGCACGAACCTCAACGAAACCCACCAAAATTCATACTGCAACCTGGCTTATCACTGAACCAAGGTCAGTTAAAACATCTAGCAGATTACCAGATAATGCTCACTGGTCAGCCAACAGTTTGTCTTACTCAAAATTACAAACACATGTACTGCAAGGGAACAGCCGTAAAGGGTCATCCAAATGTGGACAAGGGGATTATGACCAGTACGGCCGGCCATAAATATGGTATATAGTTACTTTAGTACAACCTGATTTAGTTTCTTCTTCATTTAATGCCCCACAGCATACTAATCAGACCATATTATACTGCCTTGTGGACAAGTTAGTGGACGTCCAAGCATCAAAGGACCGCTCCCACCTCACCCTTTGTTCATTGGTTTTGGCGTGTGGACGTCCACAAAGGGGTAGGGTATGGCTAAATGCGGACAAGGCGAGGCAGGGTTCCAACGTAGGTCATTTTCTGCAAACGTCCTTAAACATTATGGACAACCCTCAATAATTGATGAAAACAACTCTTGCTGTAACCTCTGCCACGATGTTACTTGGAATCTCCTGACAGTCTATCTTGAATGTTTAACCCTTTAATGACGAGCTGCATTGGTTTCTTGTAGAGTACACACGTCGTTAAAGGGTTAAATTCTGTATCGTTCTCGTCCAGGCTAAACTTGGCTTTTCAGACTGATGATGATCCGCAGATTATAAGTGTTAAACCGTACATGGTTGAAGGAATTTAAATGACGGCTATAATAATTCAGCTAAATGCCAAAACACACAGAACCATGCTGTGAAATTAATCTGCAACTAAACAGATCATGGCCGTCTCAGTTTCAAACCCAACATTATACCGCCATCAAACTTTTCACAAAAAACAAGTTTTTCATTTGCACAATAAAAGACACCAATAGAAAGGAAAATGAAATCAGCAAATCGTTTATGCCCTTTTTCACTGGACACTGTGTGCTGGTAAAACTTGAAAACTTCATTTTGTTCTGGAATATCAGTTTCATTATTGTCAATATTCACACATGACACTGTCACATCTTGAGTGTGAAACAAAGAAGACAAAAACAGGAAGTCAAAAGTCCAGATGCGCTACTCTCTCATCTCTCCATCTTCATCGTCATCTTCAACGCCCCGAATGTACAATACATTGTTACACCTGAAATAGTAACAGCCTGTTAGAAACCAGATTCCAAAAATTAATTATGAAAACTGACAAAAATAACAGTGTACAGAAGAATATCAATATCTTATATAAGCAAACAAGTACTTTCTCTTATCATTAATGTTCATATATTAAGCACCACTATTTAATGGCCAAGCAACAACTGAAGGTGCTAATTAGTTGTGAGTAAAGGACTTGCTCAGTCCCCACCCGGTAATCTAAGTAATTATGCATATTGCTTATTAAACCGGTTGCAGAAGAGCCGCAGCTCGGTGTACAGACATCGTAAGATAAATACAAAATCAATAGTACAGCATTCATGCTACAAATGATATCCTCATATTATTGCCAATAAGAGTCAAGATCCTGGGCATAGGTAGTTGATTTCCTTGGTGGGAGCAACTTATGTAAAACATGTCCCAGGTTTTTTAGAACAGCTGTGAAAAGACCAGTATGTTATAACTTGAAACCATACTGCTCACAGTGCTCAGGTTACAAGGCAAGCACTCTAGCCAGTTCGCTACCTTGTCTTATTCTCACCTTTATCAACACCAGGCCAAACATCCAGCATCTAACTGGAATCCAATACAGAAGATTTTCCATGTTATAAGTAACTTTCATTTCTTGTATTTTCTTTACTTAGTTCCATATCTTAATTCTTTCATGTAACATTTTATTAAAGGGTTTGAACATTCAAATCAATCAACATAACTCACCTGATGAGAACTTCACCAAGGTTACCAGAAAGAGCGCCATCAATGTATTCTTCTGTATTTGCCAGCTGCAATCATTAAAAAGACACCAAAATAAAATTGTATTCTCGTCTATTTTGCAACAGCTCACGTGTTGCAAATCTGATCATAATCAACAGGCCAGCAAGGCAAGTTAAGTTATAACGTGACCACACAGGGCCAATGCTTGAGAGTAAATTCCCACAGTGACTGGTATACATCTGGAGTTCATCTCTAGCATGCATTGAGGTTTCCACCTGCTCATGTAACCTAACTTAAGGTTTCGATCTAACAAACTGTAAAACCATTTAGCTTAGTGTAGGCCAGGAGTGTCAAAAAGCCAACGCATTTGTGGCCTGCTGATGATGTTTTTCTGACCTGCGGAGACTTGTCTAGACAACACAATTCGAGAACAATTTTAAGTTCAAATTTGTCATTTTTATGGCTTAACGAGTTTTATGTAATGCTCGTGACTGATAACGAAGATCAAAATTAAGTTTTTATAAGTTTAAATTGACTCTTTGAAATGCACCATTTTTTCTGGGTACATACTCATCGAGCCCCTTCCCAAACCCCTGCCCCATTTTGCTCTGGTGCTTTTGGCACCATTGGTCCACCACTTGCTGGAAATATTGCCACTGGCCCACCATTAAAAATGTTTTGACACATCTGGTGTAGGCAGGTGCTATATCATATATGAAGTGTCTAGATAACTAACTTACCCCATGCAATATTTTAACAGGGATTTTTCCACAAAAAGAAAATTACCATCTATTGTCAGTGTCAACATTTACACAATGTCACCAAAGGACAACAAGTTTCAAACTGATTAAAGAGTTTTTTTACACTAAGCAACACAAACAAGGACCAGTGTTCTACAGGTCAATTTACTAATGTACTGGCATATTTGCTATAAACTAAATATAAAGTAGCCATAGCTGCCATACTACTCTTTATAACAGATAAAAAAAACTGTTCAAAATTCTTTACAGCTCCACCATGAGCTGACATGCTGTTAACATTGCAGTTAGATTAATACTGATACCATGATCACAGTAGTGTCATTTTCGACACTATTTCATATACTGCACTACAGTAAGGGTCACAATTTAAAGTTTGTACATATTATATTCAGTCCTTGAATATTTAGAGCCAATCCACAAGATAAAACTCTATAGTGTAACTGTTCACTACAACCCGGTTTTATACAACAATGATGGGCATTTATCCAAGTATATACATATACAATTATACATATACCTATACAAATTTGCTTACCTGTAGGTTCATGTATCCATCGACTGATACAAGGAATCCCTTGTATTCCATACCCCACTTTAACTTGACCATGACTGGTTTTCCTGTGAGGCCATTGAGAAAGGGCTTTGGATTGAGAGGCAGAGCCTAAGAAAACATTCAGTATAAATTTTAAATGATTTATAAAGATGTATCAAATTCAAAATTAATATTAACAAACACTGTCACTTAATTTCAACACATGTAAACTAACATTGGGTGGCAGCTTAGCTGGCAGAGCACGTATACGATACTGGTCAGAATTATAGTGAAACTATGTTGAATGAGCCTAGTACGATGGGTGACTATGGTGGGATGTGAATACGTAATCATCGTTTTCGGTCAAGTAAACGAGTACGAACACAGGTGGGAGATTAAAAGGTGTCTTATTGAATAGTTTTAGTTTCAACAACACCTCCATTCTAAGTTTCTTCAGCCTGGAGAACATGCACCAAAGCCTAAGATTCTCATGGTTAGCATGCAGGATTATCAATTCAAAGTTTGGGATTTGATTCCCCACTTGAACAATAACTGGGTGCGGCCCGAATCCATAAAACCTTGAAACAAATTTCTACCGGATCCCCGAAAATGATTTTCTAAGTCCGACCCAAATGAATATAATTAATAGTGATGTAAATTTACCGGTAAAATATTTTTGCGGTAAAAAATCCGGATTTTTTACCGGTAAAATTGGTAAAATATGGTAAAAAATGATTTCAGTGATGTAGTATCTTGGTTATGTTCCCCAACGGTGTGTTTAGCCATTTATCAGTTACAGACAAATATTGAAACACCTTAGTAGTCCTATTGAATTGCTAATAGTTTGTTTGGAAGAAAAACACATTTTTATAATAAAGTGAGTTTTCGTCCACTGTCACAAATTGTAATAATTGTTGTAAGTGATTCAGCCCAGATGAAAACTTCTCTGATATTTGGTAGGCCTATATATCAGGTCTCATTCACTTCAAAAAGCTACAACTTATCAGTTCTAGTAAGTAGAATTTAGAGAAATAGAAGATACGTAGGCTCTAGTGTAGCTGTCTATATTAGGCTCTACAGTAGCCTAGTATTACTTGTCACTTGCTGGTAGATTTCATAGTTAGATTTCTGCAACAGAAAATGGTGCATGAAAACTAGGTGGAATTTTGGAAGAACTAACCGCGTATTATTTCAACACAATTCAGCAATCATCCTACATTATTTGTCAACGAGTGATGAGCCCGTGAACAGAAAGAAAGAAAGAATTTTACACAGCAAAGTGCATAGGTCATAATATTATATCTGAGCAACACCCAAGCCTATGATCAGTTGCTACAATCTTGTGAATGAAGCTGGCATTGAAAACCTGAAGTGAATATTGATACTAATAATATTCATTATGTTATTTAATAGGCCCTAAGTGAAAAGAAATAAAACTTAAAGTATTTACCATTTTAATCATTTTTTACCATATTTTACCACGGTAAAATATAATGTGGATTTTTTACCGGTAAAAAATCATTTCACATCACTAATAATTAACAAATAAACATGTGAATAGGCAGTATATCGATATGCATCAAGACCACGCTATGTTTATGTCATGTTTTCGGGAAATCTGGCTATTGTATATTTTCAGCGTTTTCGGGTTGTGGGGATTCGGGTTGGCCCCAATAACCTATTTCAAGCTTCCTGTTCCACAAGTGGCATGCCTCTGAAATGAATACATCGGCTCTACACTTGTTAGGAGCCATTATCCAAATTCCTCACCTTTCTAACCAATACAATAAAACATGTCGATTAAGCATGCATGATTAAAATTTACGCACTGGCTACGGAACCGTCCGGACGGTGCCGTTATTTCTTTTCTACGAAACCGCCCGCAAATAATCTATGGGCGATTGCACATATCTATGGCGTGTACATCCGGTTGAAATAAATATTGGCAAAAGCCTGTCACGTGAACTAGTTGTCTTCCCGTCGAATTTTTATATGGCGGACAACTTGAGGGTTGGTTAGGGCCAGGTTAGTATTCGTGTGGTCGTTTAGTGTCAAATTAGGCGTCGTGAGGGTCGGTTAGGGTCAGGGTTAGTTTCGTTAATCCCTTAACTACTGCGCTATTGATGGTTCGGCTTTCACGCCATAGATATGTGCAATCGCCCATAAGATTATTTGCGGACGGTTCCGTAGAAAAGAAATTACGGCACCGTCCGGACGGTTCCGTAGCCAGTGCCTAAAATTTAAGTGGCTTAAACTTTCATTTTTTTAATATTCAAATGACAATCTTTCAAATATGTTCCCATATAAGTCTTGCTAATTTTATATCCTAAACCCTATTGAGATGGAACAGATTCCAATTAAATCATTGCTGAAGTTATGAGAAACTGGAGATACCCCGATGGGTAAAGTTCGAGACCACCCCACCATTCATTCGGTGGTGTGATTGGTTTAAAACGCTCTGGCCGAAGTGGTGCATCAGAAAATCTGTGTTTATGTATCTGCAAAGAAAGAGCTTTCATGCTTCCGTTTAACGAAAATGACACAACTGAGCTGCCATGCTCGTCTTATTCCCATTCGTCTACTATACGTCGATGCACGCGCCAGTCGACCATGTTGAAATGTCCTCATGTTCACATAACACGCAATTTCATCTTCTTCGTATAAAAACACGGAAAATGCGAAAAATAAATTATGCACTACGCATTGAAACACACATATACGTACCGACGTCATTATATCAGTTTGTCAATTTGGTTAAGAAATTATGAGAATAGAAACCAAAATTCTCCACTTTTGCCGGCGCTCTTTGTCGGACACAACGCGAAGGGCCGTGGGATCCGCTGGTTCTCTGCCTTTTCGTTCAGAAAAACTGAGTAAGTAAGTAGCTTTTATTTGCCGTGACAAACATATTAATATCACAGCATAAATAATTATTTATGCTGTGAAAATATCCATTACATTGCTATAGAACATTTATATACATTATTTAAAATAGATTGTAGCACGAGCAAATATAATAGACGAGGTTAGAAAGTATAGACGAGAATAAGCTCGTGAATAAGCTGGCGCTCTGCGCTTGGCTTTCGAGTGGCGCTATAGAAGTTGGGAGATTATGATTACGATTACGAATATAGCCTGAAGAACCAATAAATTATCAATAATAGACTCCTTCCTATTATAAGAGGTCGTTGCTTCTAACATCCTTTTTGAAAAGGTACTTAATATAGGTCTAATATTATATCTCTTCTATCCGCTCTATCAGATCGTTGACTTCTACATGTTTCTAATTATATATTTGAGATCTTTGTACGCATGGGAATGGTCCTACGTTCTCCACAACTAAACGGTGTCTGTTTACTTTAAAATAATAATTATATTTGACAATAAACTGTGTATTAACTATTAAAGTATTCAGAATCCGAGTAAAACTGCATATCCTGCTATTTAAAAATACTTTCATGATATAAGTGCTTAGCGAAGAAATACATTTTTAGCAGACGACAAACGCAGAGAAATGCTACAACTATAATAACAGTAAAATATTAAATATTTACGTTGTTTGAAGTTGTAAATTGTCTCGGATGGAAGAAGTTAGAAGTTTTGCCTTTGTTATTACTTTTGAACCGAAGTTTTGTAACCGAGGTCGAAGTGAGCGCTATTATTTTAGAAGTTTGGTTTAATGTGCTCATGAAAATAATTTTAATGATGATAATAGTGCACCCGTAAAAGTCTCCTTAGAACAGGGGTGGGCAAACTACGGCCCGCGGGCCAGATCCGGCCCGCCAACGCTTTTTATCCGGCCCGCCAAAACATTTTATCTGGTCCAAACAATTCTTCAGAAAAGTAAAAAGTCCTAAAATTCAGACCGCAAGAAAAATTCCTTTCTTATTTGCTATTCCGGTTTGTATTATTCGCATTCACCTACATCTGTAAACAAACATTTACAACTCTGAAGATAAACAAATCCAAGAAAAAATCTCAGTTAGCTGATCTAAATTTCAACTCCATAATACGAATGTGAACTTAGTCTCTCGAAGCCGTTATTATCGGCTGCTCCAGCTCCGAGTGGATTCTCGCTCTTTCTCATGATGCCCTATAGATAGTGGCTCTTGCTTTCGTTACTAGTCGAATTGACCACTGTTCATCGACTCTCCTTGGCCTCACCTTGGAGTTCTGGGGCGACTAGATTGGGTTCTGTGCTCGGCTGCTTGGCTCATTGTGCGAATTCCCAAATTCGGCTCTGTTTTTGCCTACATGCGCGATGTGTTGCACTGTCTTGCTGCCTGTGGCCCAACAAATATCATACCGGATTCCTGCTTTCGTTTCACGCTGCACCCTCGACTGTGCTCTATCTTACCTCCAGGGGTGATCTCTGCCGCCCAGTGGCCGACGTTGTAGCATGCCCTGCATCTGGAATGACCTACCATCGGAGCTGCGTTTGCTACCTCTGACCAATCTAAATGCGTTTTATAAATCACTCAAGTCTTTTCTCAATAGTCGTGTCTGGGCTAAGAACACCCTGAGTAGGTTTGTTGAAGGTGAGCTATATAAGTGCCCAGAATTAATGAATGCAACCAGCGCAATCACTCTGGATTAACGGAAAATTGTTGTGCACGTTCACAGTTGCATACATCTCACAAGTTACAGACAAAGTACAATTAATTTTAATTCGGTAAAATTTTTTAATTTTAGTTGTTATTAAAAGTTAGAAATTTTGTATGTGGCCCCCCGAATTTTTTTGGCGTGTAATGTGGCCCAATGTGCCAAAAGTTTGCCCACCTCTGCCTTAGAATATAGTGACCCTTAGACAGGTCAGTTACTTTGGCTCTTACAGGCTCTCATAGCAGTGGGATAATCCGGTTTTCCTTGAGGCTTCAAAGCTATGCCTGCCATCACTGGTGTCTAGCCCGTCCTTATGACACAAGCTAGGTTAGCTTAGACAAGCAACAATCAAGGGCAATTCATACCGCTCTTGCAGTCAATATCACTCTCATTTTAATCTAAGAATAGCAAAAGCATGGCTGGATTCTGCAGTGATTTAAGCTGAAGTAAAGTGTTTCAGCGATTTAAGCTGAAACTTTTTTTTTAGCTGCAAAGATGTAATATCTTGTGTCGATATGGCTGGAAGAGATCTTCTGCCTTTTAATATCTGGTATGGACATCAAAAGGAAAAAGGAGCATCAGCACAATTTGAGAAGTTGAAAATGGTTATACCTCTGTGATCTTGTTTCTGCGTCAGCAAAAACACCAATACAGGGACCATGCTTGTGAGGAATTTCAATAGGGAGCTTGTGAACAGATGTGCTATCTTTAACTTTAAATATAAATATGATCATCATTAATATTTGCTTGAATTTCTTTAGAATCTGGACAAGTGAAGTGTTTCTGGAAGTGACGGGATGGCAGAGTTAGAAACCTTTAAAGATAGTAAACCAGCTGATCGTGGTAATGATGACCTGCAAAGTCTTGCTGATAAAACTGCAGGTGAAGGTCCTGGCCAGCTATATCTTCCCTTTCTGTTAATGGAGGAATTGGTGGAAAAGCTGAAACTTCTGAAGTATGATATTCACTTCTGCAAAGAGCTTCATCAGAAACCCATTAACAGGTAAAATATATTGCTTGACAATAGAAAAGGCAGCACAGGAAATTAAATATTAGAAGAGTCTGGCAATGAAGAGTAATAATGGGGGACTCTGTAAAAATGGCTGCTATAGGTGGCGCCAGGATGGCATGGCGTTTGGCTACTCTAGGTAACATTGTGTGCTCTGTTGTGCGGTAGGTTTATTTCATAGACATCTTACATTTAATATATGATGTCTATGGTTTATTTACGCTAAAGTGACTTTACGGAGGTACTGCTTAGACCACATCACATACTGGCGACGCCTATCGCCGCTTAAAGGAACTGCTCACAGAGTCCCCCATTACCAGCAAATATTATAATATCAGTAAGCATGTGTAGGCCTTCCTGAGGCAAAGTTTATTTGCTGAACTAATATGAGTAATTAAGTCTAGATTAAATTGAAAACAAATTTATAGAACAATCATAATAAGGGAGATAAGTTTTGAAAGGATAGATGTGAGAGAGAGAGAGAGAGAGAGAGAGAGAGAGAGAGAGAGAGTGTGTGTTTAGCTGAGGATAATATATATATATACTTTATTTCGCACAAAGCAGAACAGAGAAACTAAGCAAACTAAGCAGACTAGAACAGAAATACAAAAATACAAAATAATGATTTTGAGGATCAGCAAAGGAACTAGGCTATAGATTAGAAAACTATTGGTTTTGGATTCAATGTGAGCTTGTTCACAATTAAGCCTGCTGAATGACGATGACAAAAACTTATTGAGTGATTGGAAAATTCAAAAGAAAACTGTCAAGTAATATAGCAAAGTAGATCTAGGATAATTTTTAAATTGGGGAATGGATTTATGAAGGGTCTGGGAGTGTGTTGGTCAGTACTTCATCATCCCTCAAAGTTTGGGGTGAATGTAAAGCATTTGGAGACATTCTAAATCTGCAACTGCAGTCAAAGAATGATCACAGCATAAACGGGCCTGATGTGTGGCAGCGATCTAAAGTTCTTATCTAATCTACCGTAAAATGAACATTTGTAAAGCGCTTCTCACAGCAGAGCTATTCAGAAGCGCTCTCAATAGGTAAGGTAAATGACCATCCTGAAGTATACATGCATCATAAGTTTTTGTTCTGTATTATTGAGCGAATTTCTTTTTTTTAAAGGAGAAGTATGACAGGACAAGTTTAATTTTAAATGAAGAATGAATTATTACGGGCATTTTGATGATGATAGTTAATTCGGTAACCTTTCACAAAGGTTACAATAATCTGGAAGTAAAGTAGATGCACAAAATTAGTGAAGACTGATAGGCAATTTTATGAAGTGATTGTATTATGGATCCATTGATGTAATTCGAAGAAATATTGTTGCTCTTAGGCATTACTTTGCCATAGTGACTAATTCTGGGGAACAGTTCAACTGCTTTTCAGTGCTTGCTGCATGGCTTATACAATTGTGTGGAAGAAAGATGGAGCTGCCACAGGAGGTTGGATGATTAAATTTGCTTTTCTTCAAAATTGTCAATTTATCATGATTACAGTCTTGTTTACCATCTGAAATGTTTGATTACTAACCTCGGGTTCATTACTGGTCTCGCAAGAGTGTTCTGAAGTTATTAGATTTAAATGTTTTTCAGGTAACAAAGCAACTGATTGAAAATTGATTTTCTTGGCATATGTCCGTATTCCGTAACCTCTGAGGCTACATTCTGCTGGCCTCTTCAGGCTCTTCTTAATCAAAGTGATTACCTTAGATTTAAAATAGCATTGTGGCCAGCATAGTGAAGAAGAGCACCAGCCAATAGGAACTCTGGTTCAAGCATTTGAATCTGTTTTCTGATGTCCGCAACACAGAGCACTAGGCCTACATTTGCCAATTATATCAAATCACCTTCATAACCACTTTGTCATTTTACTGATAGTTCCAATAATCACTGCAGTGTAATTTTATGTCAGTTTTCTCAAATTTTATATGGGGTCATTGCATAATTACGTAACGCTCCAGGGTGGGTCGGTGGGGTCCTTGAGAACGTTACGAAACGTTACGAAGGTGGGTGGGTGGGTCGACCTGAACGTTACGTAACGCTTTTACCAACAGTTTAGTTATAAATGAATTTTAAATTAACATCGAATGACACCTTAGACACGATGTGATCGAAGTTCAAACTTCGTGCCATTGAAATCAACACTAAGTTAGTGTTTAATAAACTGCCGCCGAAAGATCCAATACCGACAGTTGCCGAAGTAGCCGAAGAAGATCCGGTAGCAGGCACCAGCGGAAGTTCAGATCAACAATGTCTGTTCTCCCATTTGTGTAAACTTGAAATCGCTGTTCGAATTGTTTGGATCTTTCATAGTTTTACCGCCGGAACAACGTGGTAATTCTCCTTAGATTCCTGACCTCGAACAACCACTTTAAAGCATATTTTACTTCGTGGACACGAATTTCAAATATTTCAATATTGATGCCCGACAAAATCTGGGTGATATTTGTATTAATAATTATCGAAGTGCTAAGACGAAAGCAAATAATTAGTTCATCTTACTTTTGATTAATTATTGATAAGCAATTTTGTCCATGACACTTTTCAGCAGTGTGTAAAACTTTTAACTCTTAACGTAGCCTAAAAGTTAAAAAAAATTGCATTTCAAACATGACTGTCGTTTATACAAATAAAACATTATGTAAAGGCCTTTTTTTAGGCCTACTGTCAAATTCACATACCATATAAAATTCGCTATAAAATATGAATTAAGCCTATGTAGGCTTTCACATAGTAAATCTAAAATTATTTTTCGTAGGCTACCAATAATTACGTAACGCTGGGGAGGGTGGGTGGATGGGTCTAGGGAAACGTTACGGCGTTACCCCCCCCCCCCCCCCCCCCAAAACGGTCATTTTTGGCGTTACGTAATTATGCAATGACCCCTATGAGCTTTGACAGTTATTAAAAATGTTTAAATAGAATGTAAATCAATTTAATCCACATCCTCTTCTGAAATCCTCATCTAACATGATTTCAGAAGGGTACATACGGTACCCTTTTCTGAAAGAGGAAGATCTGAATGAAACCATACCTCAGATTCACATTAAAAATTTCTGTAGTAATAATAATTTTACCCCATTCATCTTCAGAAAACAGAGATTCCAACAAACGTAGCCTGATGCTACACTAACCTTTTTGAGAAAGGTACAGCAGAGTTGTATCTATAAAAGTTTGCTTGTCTTCCTTTCCTTTCATTTACTGTGCTGTGTTTTTCTGCTGTGATTGGAAGTATGGTATACATTGTGTTATACATTGATTGCATTGTATTGTTCATTAGTTCAAAATGTTGAATACATAATGACAGTTTTAATTTTCTCCACAGGCTGATGATCCAAATGCAGTAATTGCCACAATCTTGCATAATTTACGTGCTCTGGTAAGCTAAATGTGAAATATTTCAGTTAAAATGAAGCTAAACAGTTACAAATTTGAATTATGACATTTTTTGAAGAAAGCTTGATAGGCCTATGTGTATTGCTCCAATATCTGTGTTTCAGTGCAGGACATTTTTGAAAGTCATATTCTGTGTTATTGATAGTTCTTCAATCATACAGTAATGTTTTAAATGTTTACTCTCTAAAACTGCACAATAGTCACCTCAGTTGCTCATTCCAAACTTGATTACTGCAACTCCCTTTTGTATAACATTGACACATCTCAGATAAAACGTCTACAGACAATCCAGAGTGCTTTTGCCCGTCACAACACTCCCAAAATCCACCACATAGTCCTCGTACTTAAATCACTTCATGGGCTTAAAGTCCCAGTGTGCATCCATTACAAAATCATATTGCTTAACCTTTAACCTTCAAAGCTCTTAACCTTATATTCCCGAGCTATTCGCTAATCCATCCACCCAGATATACTGTTCTTCGTCACACTTTATATCGGCCTGTAGTCTCATCTCTAAGTCTGCAATGGCTACATAATCTACGCTGTACCAGATGTTTGGAATGATCTCCTCGGTTTGACGCCCTCCCCCCGACCCCAGATTCTGACCTGGCAATGAAACTGATCAAACAACCTGGCTGTAGCAGACTTGATTTGATAATAAATACTGGTGAATAAACTAGTCTGTCTGACAAAACTCTTTTGTGGCACTGAGAAATTCTGGAGACTTACATTGTAGTACACTAAAAGCCTATTCTTAAGTAAATAAAGCTTTAACTACATGTGTTGACACGCTTGGCATTTGTTGGTTAGGGATTGAAGCCTGACTTTCCTCCAAACAAGCTGAAGTCTGGTTCCGGCCAGTTTTGCATCTGGGTTCTGCATCAGTTAGCAGATGAAGCTCTGAAAGCAAAACATTTCTCCTGGAAACTGTAAGTTTAGTCAAAAGTTGTTCTATTGAGTTTTTTCTCACAGAAACCGTTCATTTCCACTTGCCCATATGCATGTATATATGTATACCTATATGTATTATGCATGCAAAGATACTTAATATACCACCTTGCAAGTACTTAACAAAGCACTGCGTTCCATATGGCCACCAGATTTTACGATTGGATTGATAGAAGATGAGCAGTACCTTAAGCCAACCAGAGGCAGGCATTGGTGTGAAGAGTGGAAACTTCATTTTCGAGGCTGCAGCATAATTATGTGGGTGGGTGGTCGGGCCTCTTCCCTGCCACCTAATCTTCCTGCTGACAGAGTAAGGTCAATGTGGTTATTTTATGGCAAAAGTCACTAGTGATAAAGAAATCTTTAGAGAATAATATAATTCTCAATTTTGTAAGTCCATTTCAGTTTACCATTGAGGCCAAGCTGTGTTTAGTCAAGGTTAGAGTAATTTATGCTCTTTTTGTTGCATTCTGACAGTTGCATCTGAGGTTGATCATGACTATTAGGTGATAAACCTTTCAGTGTGGTGGCTCAGTGCAAATGTTATTATTTTGGGTTCTCAACGTTAGTGTCCAACTTTCAGTATATATGTATGTGTAGATGTGAATATTTATGTAACACATTGAAACGAACATACCGGTAGCTTTATACGACAATATTTCATATCAAGACACATTAAAGCAAATTTGTATACATAACAGCTGGCTATAAATGGAGCATTGGGCAGTGGAGAAGCATATGTGATGAAACGACCATTTACTTTAAATTGCCTTCATATGTGAATTAATCTCTTCCTTATTTATTAACTTTTATATGCCATTATTGGCTTGATGTTAGAAACCTGTCCATTGTGTCCACTGTCCAAGCTTGTATTTTTCAAAGCCATGGACTGTCCATCATTTAGAGTGTGTTGTCTATCCTTACATTGTCCATCATTGTCTGACTTGGTAATCGACTGGTTCAAACATTCTGCTTGAGAGTATGGGATCGAGTGTCACCCTGAGCAAATCCTTTGTGCACATTTGCTCAATGCTAAGTAACCAACGTTCACCAATGGAGAGGAGACCAATAAAAATATTGAAGGCTGATTTCCTACTTTCCTCTGGTTCCAATGGTGGTGCACCACTCCACTGTTTGGGGGTGATGCAACAGTCATAGATGAATAATCTTGATGTACTCGGCACCTTGTTCCTCAAGATACTTAGTCAGAATCTGTGTCGCATTGCGAATTTGTGTCATGTTGCGAGCATCTTTATGTGAAATTTGACGGCAGTTTTCTACAACTTTCTCAACATTGATGTCAGTCAGACAGTCACTATATTAGCACTATCATTTTCATTAAACTACTGCTTGTTAACAATGCCAGCACGTAAATTTTTGAGGTTTTGGAGACAAAGTGGCACTGCATGTAAACAGGACTTACTCAAGTCCTGTTAATGGTGCACACGTTAACGATGTTTCACTGTATTGTCGGTGTCATGGTTCACCGAGTGTTGATGTGTTTTGTTTCATCTGTGTACTTTTCCTCATGCCTCAGGCCAGATTATCCAGCTGAAGAGGACATGCTGGAGGATTTTGAAGAGGAAGAGCCAGATCTTCTTCGTTTAAGTGGAACAGAAAACCTTGATGAGGAACAACTACAGGTACGTTTTAAATTAATATCTGTAGGGAATCATTTTGGTTAGTTAGTTAATTAGTTATCTAGAGTCCTAGACATTTAATATAATGCCTTTTGAGTACCTTAGAAAAGCATTGCCTATGCATTTATTTTTAATATTCTGTTTAGTTCAGCTGTTGTAGTAAACAAATATAAATTTTTGGTGTTTTATATGGTTATGTCATCAGGTTATCCCTATTTCCATAAAAATGGCTCTTTGGATAGACAAGCTGGCCTTGTCGTGGCCTTGAAGAATGAGTTGGGCAAAACCTGCCATTAGCTAGGTTGAATATGTTCTGTGAGGTCTTCTGTTACCAGTAACTATGATATTCTATAATTAGGCAAGCAACTTCAAATGTAAATTTCAAATCATTTAATGCTTTTAAAATGTTGATTCCTTGCACAAGAAATGAGCTATTACATTACCTTGTTAGAATTTGTGATTTTAAAGTAAGAAGTAGATTTCTCTTAGGTTTAACACTTTAACAACTAGCTGCATTGGTTTCCCAGTCACTTTGAGTACACTCTTGTCGTTAAAGTGTTAAAAAGTAAAGGAGTTGATGGCAGAAAGGGCATGTGGACAGAGAAACACAAGAACCGAAGGATAAAACCACAGGAATACCAGTTGGCTTGCAGGCTGTTTAACTAATATCAGTAGGCATTGATTTAACTAGAGACCTTTGTACAGTAACCACATACGGTTACTTGTAACTATAGTCACCAAACTTGCAGTTTTGTATGACCTTTACACTTGATCCCATCCTAAACAAAAAAAGAATTGGAACGCTGGCTTCAGGCACCATGTTAATCATTAAATTTCTAGCTAAATATTGGATGAAAATAATTAAACGAAATGTTCCTGCCAAAAATGAACCGGAATGCCATTCTGTTGTGTTTCGGTCCCAACCGATCCCTGCTTTTTTTATAAAAAATCCTAACAGCAAAAGGTAAAAGAATGGATTAGGATTTTACCCATATTTATTGACTGGGATTGTTGTGACAGTCTTTGTAGCCCTGTAGGGTATAGAGAAAACTTGTCAAATTTGAAAGAAATCCTTCATGGGCTTCTGAAGCAGAATTCTACATTCTTTTCTGAAGCTTGGAGATTTTTGGTTCATGTGAATGGTTGTCAGTTCTTAATAGTGGTTGCTCTTGACTACTGTGGCTTGGTCTTAAACTGTGAACATTTGGCATTTGTTCATTAATTTAAATTGTGAAAAAAATTACGTATAGTGAAAAAAAATTATTTTGGCGAAAGAAATAAGAAAAATAGTATTTTTTATGACAGGAAGCTGAAGATTATGACGATGATGAGCATGTTCTTGGCTTGGATGAAATCAAAGGCTTCAGTTCTCTGGTGAAAGCAGATGTCGATGAGAAGAAGGTGGAGGAGATCATGGAGTCAACAACTGATGTGGCAGAATGGAAGCTGGAAGTAGAGAGGGTTCTTCCTCAGCTGAAAATTGCTGCAAGATCAGACAATAAGGTGACACTTTATCAATATTTCTTATTCGAAACATATTTCTGCTAAATGTTTTTTTATTGCTATGAGCTTTTCCGTGTTAAACAGGAACAGATTGAGCTGTAAAAAGTTACTGGGGAAAACTAGAATTCAGAGGCCCATCCCACCCCATCCCGGCTTCAGTGGCTCAGAATAGGCCAGCGTGTCAAATTCAAACTTTGCATCCTGGTTTATAAATGTCTTAACAACTGCACACCATGCTACATCGCAGACAACATCAGGCCGCTATCTGAGGATCCTAATAGGTTGCAGCTGTGATCATCAAGTTTCACTTATGTATTCTTTTCAGTAACTAAAACCGGTGATTGGGCCTTTCGGGTCACTGATCCATGTGACTGGAACAGTTTTTGTGCAACTATTCAAGAAACCAATAGCCTTATGTTGTTAAAAGATAGTTAAAAATGTACTAAAAATTGCTACATAACTTGTAGCAGTTGAGCTGTCTGCATAAAATAGAACTGCATGATTTATTAATGGGACACATAGGAAATAATAAATTTATAAAAATGGCTACATGTACTATGTTCTAGTCACACTTTATATTATCAAACTTATGAAACTTTAAGTTATCTTTTCCAACATAAATTGTTATTGAGCAAAAAAGCGATTCTTTGACGTCTGTTTCTTTAGGACTGGCGAGTCCATCTGGAGCATATGAACCAGTATCACAACAACATAGAGGCAGTCGCAAAGGACATCAAGATAATGTTAAGTCGACTGAACGATGAAATAGTGACGTCTATGGAGAAGATTGGAAGCAGAGAGAAGTACATCAATCAGCAACTCAAAAATTCTCTAACTCTGCTGGCACAAACACGAAATGCTTCAGCAGAAATCAAGGAGATCTATCGGCAGGCTAGCAGTGGTGTAGCTGAAAAGACACGTCAGCTGGCAGAGGTAGGCCAAGTTAAATAGCTATAACAACTTTAATAGTACATTTTTATAATAAGAAATTAAGGTCATGAAAACTGTGGGAAATGAAAGCACACGAGTCATAGAAAAAGGTTGATCACATATCTTGACAGAAGTGGTCATCAAAGTGCTGAGGACTAAAACAAATAAATTACCTGGTATGTGTAAATGTTTTAAAGCTTGAAAGAGCAGAGTATTCTTAAAAGTCCTGGTGACTAAAAAGGTCTTGTAGAACCCATCAAATTTAGGTATGGCCTTGCCTGTTTAGTTACCCTTTGTAAACTGGATCTGTAAATCTTACACCGAATACTCTTGATTTTCCATGTGCCACCAATCAGCAATAATTCAGTTTTGCTAAGCAAGACATCTTGTGCAGTTGTTTTTCCTTTCTTTTGCTCTATTGCAATAAACCTGTTGTTTGCTAGGAATTTATATGAAAGTTCTGAAATTGCCGTTTCTGAAGTTGCTTATATGTGCTTGTGTGGCATGCACAGGGTGAAGAACTTAAGGCTCTATTTCCTGTCCTCTTTGCTTAATGTTGCTGATTCATGTACTTCTGTCTGTTTCCAAGGCTTTAAGTGAATGCATCTTTTGAATGTTTCAGCTTAGTGATGAGCTTGAACATGTTAAACAAGAAATGGAAGAACGTGGAACCAGAATGACTGATGGCAGTAAGTCACAATGTTTCAAGTGTAATTTGTTTAATTTAGGGGACTTTATCCAGAAATGACGGTTTAGCATAACATTGTAGAAGTTAACTTAGGACTTCCTTTCTGTTAAAGCACTCTATGAAATCGCTCTATGCTGGCCTTCCTGATGGCCAACTTTAGTTAAATACATGACGTTCTCCACTGGCTCCCTGCTGAGCAGTGGATTGTGTATAGGATAGCTGCCATAGTTTGGTGCTGCTTACTAGGCCTCACTCATGCTTACCTTCGCTAGCTCTGTTGCCCTGTCCTCAATGCCAGGGCTTGATCCCTCTGCTTGTCTGATGCCCCTGTTCCTTATGCCCATACCTCATTACTAGGCAGAATCGCACTTTCTTGGTGGTGGGCCTCTCAACCTGGAATTGCCTCCCTCTGGAGCTTTGCCTCTTTCCCAGGACCCTTTCTCCTACGTTCTTCTTTCGCCTTAAGACTGTTCTTTTTAGCCGTGCTGGAGTTGGGAGCACCTCTGAGTAGTCTTCTTGTAGAGGCGCTATATAAATGTTCAATATGAGTGAATGAATATAGAAAATAAGCTCATTATTACATAACATCATTATAAGGCAGTGGGCAGTGCTTCATATGACTCCCAAAGACATTGTTATAACTAATTCTGATGTACAAACTTGGCTTATTTGCAGTCAAAACATAAATATAGGTTCATTTTCTTGATTTAAAAAAAACTGTTTTGACTTTAAATCTTAATTATCAGCATTTGGAATGAGGTGTGGCTAACCAGATTTAATGAGTCTCATGCAGCATGAAAACCTTTCAGAGGTGCCCCACAAATTTCCTGTTACAACTACTAGACCCTCTTAACTTTGATATAGTGTTTATTCTGGCTGTCAGAAGTAATTCCTCTTTATACATCCCAACTGTGTACTGAAAGTTTCTACTGGCTATCCACTTTTTGCAGAGTCTGTGAATTGTGTATCTTAGTTCTTTACATGCAGGCACTGAAAACATTCTTGTCACTTTGATCATTTGATTTACTATTTCACTTTGTTAAGGTCACAGCTTTTGTGAGGCAAAGACTTCAGGCACTATAAATATTCATGTAATGCATGCACATTTGTGTATATATATATATATATATATATATATATATATATATATATATATATGTATACTATATATAGTATATATATACTAATGCTGCAGAGTTGTGACTGATTTGACCAAGATGAATTGAAGATGTAAAAGACTTGCAAGACTTGAATAGAAGCACTAGTCAAGTGTACAAGAATAGGTGGCCCAGAGAGAGAAACAGGGTCAGATTGAGACATAGACAGATATATATATATATTATATATAGACAGAGAGACAGACAGAGAGACAGACAGACAGAGACAGAAAGACAGAGACAGACAAGCCAAGCATCTTTCCAATGAAGTGGTGGCAACTGGTGAATTAAATGGCTTGATTCTACATTCTAGGACTGGAGAAATGAATTATGGTCAGTGGCAGTGCGCCTAACCGGAAAGACTGTCCACTTCACGAGAGTTGCTTGTTTGTGTGATCTGTTTATGCAGGCCAACTCGTGAAGATTCGGCAGGCTATAGCAAGAGCTCAAGAGGAGAATAACCAGATGGATATACGCATCGGTGTGCTTCAGCATATTCTTCTTCGTTATACTCTTAAAACCCATAAACGCTTCGATGCAGACAATGGCGATAAATTTCTTGTGTACTGAGAGTTTGACCCTTTCTCATTATGAGCTCCTTTGGTCTGTTTTATCAGTAAAAACCCAACATGAATGACCCTGTAAAGCTCGAGATTTACACCACTGCACGTCAAGTGAACTATACTGATCTTGACTTTAAGCGTTATCTGTTTACTCTAAGATAATCAACTGTTGTTATTACATGATTTTTATAATTTTCTGCAATAAATACAATTATTCTAATGGATCGGAAGTGGAAAAACTGTTTGCTTAAGACATATTTTTGGAGTTTAAATGAAGGAAGTAAACTTCCCCATTACCTGCTCAAATCAAGCCTCCAGTGGATATGCATGTTTCTCATTTTTGTTGTTGCTGCCCACAGGCTTTTGAATCCTTATCACTATAGGTGTAATTTTTATGGATATGGAGTACTTTTTAGTGTACAATACTCCCCACATTTGATAACACTGAATAAATGATGCTGATTAAGTTTTAGTATGAGCCCGGAGTGACTTCTCATAGTACATTATTGTCTAACAATATTAATTGAAAGGAGAAAGGGGAAGAAATTAACACCCCTCACTTCCTATACCAGATCTAGACTTCCGCCCACCAGGGTCTCCAACCACAACACCAGGGCCTCCATCCACAAATAGAACTTTGTTATTGACCCAGAGGCGGCGCCAGACTTTTTAACCACGGCATAGCCAGGGTACCGTAGTAACCAGTGCAGAGGGCGATTTATTGTGAGCACAGGGCAAACATTCTGGCAGCCTTGTGGCAGGGCAACTACCAGGGCAACTTAGGCTTTTTTACCAGGGCATTTGCCCTGGCTTGCCCTGCTGTAGCGCCGCCACAATAGACCTCTGCAGCTGTTATGAAGTGTTACTCCTTGCAGTATTGCATCATATAGTACATAATGAATAATGATGACTCAGAATGGCAGAACAATGGTTAAGCACCTAATGAAATAAACTGAACAGCCAAGTATCACTGGTTGTTAGCTATGTATCTGCAATTCAATTTGTTCATGTGTGCTTGGCATATTTAGTTTAGGAGGAGTTTACGGGTTCAACCCCCTCCCGCCGCTCCCGGAAATAAATAATTGCTAAAAAACTTAATTTTCAAAACTGACCCTTACTCTGCGACCATGTTCAATGAACCCACCCCCCCCAATGGAAACCCCGGAAATTGTTTTCTGGCTATGCTGTTGCATGTGTGCAAATGTGTAGGTAGGCTACCGGGTACACTTGTAGAGTGTTAGCAGCAAACTCTTGTGGAGAGTCCATGTCAATGATGTCATGTCCCATAGCACATGATTTTATAGATACAATCATATTCAGGATGAGACAATTGAAAATTCTAAAGTGCTCCTTCGAAGCACCAATTTAGTCATAAGTGCCGTGTCCATTGAGAAGGGTTATTCTTAAAAATGATACAAGCCAATAATTGTTTGAGAAAATAAGATAACATTGCTATGCCAGAGAAGTAATTCAGCTGTCTGAGTAATGTAAATGTAATAATCGTAAACGGATAGTATGTTTCGTTTGATACAAACGACTGGCAAAATTTGGTGCGTTGATAAACCTGTCTCTCATAGGAGTGGTTTCGATTAAGAACGGCATTAGTGACCAGTAGGGTGTATGCGCCTTTGCCCGTTGATGTGATTCAGACTGACTTTAATTAAACGTAAAACGGCTGTTAGAAACTTCAAACTGATAAGTGATAAGAGTACTGGAACAGACGATTAAGCTGTCGTGGGCGAAGTACTGGAGCATTGCAGCAGACCACCTGCATGCTGGATGCCAAGGTGCGCTTTGGCATCGGATGGCATGGCTGGTGGAGACGCCAATAAACCATGCGGCTTTTAACAACCGCATAAATTATTCGAATGGCTTGTAATTAATGCTGTTGATACAGGGCTACATACGCAAGTTTCCAACATAACAACCCACATTTTTCTCTCGAAAAGATACAATTTTCACCAGAAATGCTTCAAAAGAATGCAGAACTACTTTCAGGACCAATCTGCGCGCATTGATACCAATTACTGACGTGTGCAAGAGGGCGCGGCGGTTTAATCTGCGCGTCTTCGTCGACTGCGATCGAGGTGAGCGTTGCGTTACGGATTAGGATAAAGATGTTATTGGAATAATAGTAATTATTATTATTATTTACAATTGCTGTGCACTCAGTTTTCAAAAGGAGTATGTGCAGAATGACGATAGCGGCGTCTTTTGTGATTCTGGTTGCGACTGCTGCCGTTGTTACGGGTAAGTTGTATTTCGTGTTAATTTTGCGATGTTGTTAAGGCATTCCTGCCAGAGGCATTATTTTGCAGTTGCATAGCCTGCTGCTCAATAGCATTGCAGAATCGTTATCTCGAAACTTCTACAGCGCCCAAAAAGAGGAGTCGCGGAAACCAGCCTAGCCTATTCACTGCGCTTAGTCACAACAAAATCGATGGACTGGTAGCCTTGGTAGGGTCAAAATCGGTTCCAGGTGAAGATCCAAGAGTGTGATGCAGGCAGGCAGACGGCTAAGGTGGACAGTGGCGGCGCCAGAGGAGGGATAGGGGGGGCTTAGCCCCCCCAACTGCGGTCGGTTCAGCCCCCCAAAAAGTGGGAAATCACTGCAAATCATAGGGAGGAGGGAACAAAAGGGAAGGGCTTGGGGCTTTAGCCCCCCCAAACCTGAAATCCTGACGTAATAGAAAAGCTTGATTACATTTTGAACGTAGGCATAGGTCAAGAGAAAAATCTTTAATTTGGCATAAGGCGTGTTAGTGTAGGCCTATGTTGTTATTTTTTACCGAATCCAATAGGGTTCAATGCATAGGCCTACCTAAGATGTGCTGTTACCGTATTGTACTTATAGAATAGGCGATTGAACTCGATTTTGTTGCAAATGAAACCATAGTTACTTTTTGTAACTAACCATACTGTAAATGTAAATGGCGACTGTATAGGGCCTCGACTCTGCTTATTTTTCGATGAATTTTTGGACGAGCCGTGCACCACCACTGCCTGTTTGGATGGTTTCCACTTCCACACCAGTTAAAGTCAGTGGCGGCGCCAGAGGGGGCTAGGGGGTGCATAGCCCCCATAACTGCGGTTCAGCCCCCCAAAAGGAAAGGTTTTAAGGGAAAAAAAGGTCGTCGCATCCCAATGGGAATAACTTACCATGGCTAGTTACGTTGAGCTTTAGCCCCCAAACCTGAATGCCTGCTGCGCCGACCACTGGTCAGAAAAGTCCCCATCTATGGACCATGCTAGTATAAGATTCAGCTCTCAGAATGTAGCGTGTGTCCAAAG
The DNA here is from genome assembly GCA_020284085.1 of Aporrectodea caliginosa. NCBI lineage: Eukaryota > Metazoa > Annelida > Clitellata > Crassiclitellata > Lumbricidae > Aporrectodea > Aporrectodea caliginosa. The sequence goes on from JACEVL010001876.1 coordinate 24,630, forward strand.
GATAGGCTGCATTAAGTCCCTTGACGCGTGCATGACCTCGCCAGCCTGCCCCACTATAGACTCAGGATGTCCGCACTCACCATGCTCAAGGCTTAAAGCGCCCAAACAAAAAGTCCTAGAACGGATACGTCACTGTAGAGCATGGTGAGTGCGGACAGCCTCAGCATATATTAGATGGGGCCGGACTCCAGAAGGTTATGAGGGGGATTTATTTTCCGAAGGGACTTCAGCAGCCACTTGGAGCAGGTTCATTCCCAAACCCAACGCTAGTTGCGGCCAGGGCTGCATTGGTATGCAAACCGGCAGGTAACAGCTTTGGATGCTTGCTGTGAAGACAGAATTATCAGAAGGTACTTCAGTGAGATGTATGCTGAGAGGATGTCGAATAATGAGGAGACTGAGGTGTTTTCATTGAGATGACTAATGCGTGTGTCCATTGGGATAATAGGCTGCGTTTGTTATCGGCAGTTGACGCGTGCATGACCTCGCCAGCCTGCCATCAGTGCATCTAATTGACATGCTAGGATGTCCATGCCCTTGTGTAGCGAAAGGCGAAAGGCGCCTCGTTTCTAGGGCAAAAGACTGAACTAGAGGCTGGATATCTGACGGATTAATACATCAGTTGGCCTGGACAGTTCAGCATACAGATTAGATAAGGTGCCGTACTAAAGAAGGCCTGTAATGATGGTTTTCCAGTTTGATTTGAGTTATAGCAGCCACTTGGTCCAGGTTCATTCACACTGACCCCAGTAGGTTATTGTTGACTTTGTAAAGAGATTGTAAATCTTGACAATAAATCTTGAGCTTAGGTCTTTATAATCCATGCGGCCTATTCTTTTAATTGTCTTCACACCAGAGACTTATTTGCAGCTATGGAACAAGTGTCAACACCTGCTAGACATGACACCTTAAATCCAACATCAAACACAAGGTGAAAGGCTTTTGTCAGAACTGCAACTGCTTTATATGGAAACCCTGTTCAAAGGAAATTCTGTGACTCCTGATTTTATTATTATCTGCCTCTTTATCACTTGAATTGACAAATATAAAGCTATCCAGATGTAGAAATCACTGCTTAATTCGATATTTTCACACAGGCTCAACCTAATTTTCACCAATAGCTAATGCTAGCTATTTTGTTTTTAATCAATTATTTTCATGCTTAGTTGAATTAAATGCTATAAAGATCTGTCAGATATTATGGAAATGAAAGTGACATTGCTTCTGTTCTCTGATCGGAGATATCTCTCGTTGCACCTGTTTTCAGACGTGCATGCAGCAAGTGGTAAACTAATTTCCCCAAACTGTTAGGGCTGCGGATTTTAACGATTAATTAATCGTTTAATTTTGGCTTGTTCGATTAATTTTCGATTAATTTTCTTTCTTATTTTATGACGTCAACAGACCTATTTTCGGAATAAACAATATGGCGAACAGTAATAATGTGAAACATTTGAGTGGAAAATTAAGCCATCATTTTGCATTTAAGGCAAATGCTGAGGGAAAAGTCAAAGATGGCAAAATTATTGAAGATTTTTGTAGATAGAAGGTAGTTACAACTGAATACATTTCTCAGTTTGACAATTTGAACTTTAGCATGTCGAATGATTGAAGGATTTCTGCAGTGTATACAGTCTAAACAGTTTTTCGCGCTTTATGTAGTATGGACCAAATTAATTGACTTTAATCAATTAATCTCGATTAAATTTAGGAGATTAATTGATTAAAATTATTTTAATCAGTACCAGCCCTACTAAGAAGCCAAGTATCTTTTAAACCACACTTAACCATATGTGTGCTAAAGATGAATCTTATGTTGCAACATCTTGATGAACACCTTGACAATCTCTTGACAATACTTCTGACTTAACACAGCATAAGCTAGCTTGAATAAGCTAGTGCTCTGTGCTTGGCTTTAGAATAGAGCTTAAACAGACATTTGGGGTTTACGATTACGAATCACGAGTAGGCTGTTCAGGGTGACTTATAGCAGTCAGATGATCCAACAAGTGGTTTTTAATTGAGTACTTTAAGTCTAATTTAATGTTTGTGTTAATTGCGTAATGATAATGTCATGCAGATGATTATAGCTGCAAGGATATGCTGCTAACACGAACATCCTTCCTGATGTTGGAAATGCGTTGCATAATTACTGGTTGTAGGAATGGACGTAAGGCGGCCAAGGTTGTTATTTATAGGATTGCTCTCTCAACTGAGGAAGGATTCAATCTGGGCGGGAAAGCAGTCATTGATTTTGGTAGAGTGTGCCCTGTAAATGGAGCTGTGCAAAGATGTCGTGTAATAATGGTGCATCCCTTGGCATCCATTTGAGAAGGTCTGTTATTGAGCGAAGATTTATTGGTGCCCGTGAGATTGCAGAGGCAGTGCTTGACACATAATAATGATATGTGGCTTATGCTCAAAGAAGCCGTTTAGTTGATAAGAGAGCTCTGTCTGTTGCTTGGAGGAAATGAGCCACCATGCAGCTAAGTGTTGATTAACTTGTTCAATGACAAATATGAAACTACCGGTAATAGCATGTTAGTGATTGCCAAGTTCCTATACTTGCTACAAAAGAAGGTCCAGTAGTCTGAGTTGTCTACATTGTCATCTGGAGAATGTGCTTCAAAGTCTACAAAAATTAAAATGCGGTGTTGCTGCACATTTTACACATTGTGGTCTTCTGCACACCGGTGTTGAAAATTATCCTCAAGTTATAGTGATATGGTCGAAAATTCTGTTACCTGAAAAGTAAAGCTGCAAAAAGCAAGGCTGCAGCAGTGCATCACCTAACAGTGATGGTAATGTGATTCAGAAACGAATTTCAGTTTCAGGTTTCAGTCGGGAATTTCAGCCCTGAACACATGTGCAAGGCATTCACCCACTAACTTGCTATTAGTTTCATATTTGTGAAGTTTGAATTTTCTGCGTGCTGTTGGCATAGTATCCATGCTGAAAAAGAAAATGCTTTGCTTTTACTGCACAGACAGTCTTTAAGATAACTTGGAGGGTAGGTTGGTCTTCACTTATTTACTATTTGCCTCTGTCACGGAGATCCTGGTTTGTGGTATCTTAGTTAAAACTGAAAGCTCACTCGTAACAGCAAGCAAGCAAAGGGAGAAACTGCCTGTATGTGAAAAAGGTTGTCCAGTTGTTGTCCAGTTGCTGTAATTTAACTGAATGTGCCAGGATTCAAAGGCAACGTTTGTTTCTGCTAACTCCTGCACTCAGACTGCACTTGGTCATCAGACACTTGACTGTAATTGTACCCCAAGCCAGAGCATTACCTTGGTATCCTATTCCTATCCTTTCTCAGTTTTTGGAACTCACTGCTTGTTTCTGTCTGTTCTGCAGGTTCTCTGATATTGTTCATGTCAGGATTAATATCTAATTATTATTGTCAAATTGCATGTCCTCTCATTGCTAGTCTTCTGGTCTTGGATCTCAACTGGTTGTGTGTAAAGTATTGTGTTTTGGAATCCAGCTTCTCTAAGTTATAGGCATTGACTGATTCCTTTTGCATTATGGCAGTGCTGTTAAAGAGTGCCTCTGAATATTGCATTGGTGCTATATAAATTACTTTAATAAATAAATATATAAAATTTGGATGTCAGAATATCTGCCTTTTTAGAGATCAGCTGAATGATGCAGTGATGATTAATGTTGTGAGGACAGGTTTCGTCTTTATTGCTTTTTTCATATCTTCAGAAGGGGACTGATCAGCCAACAGGCAAACACACTCATGCACAAACACACATGCACTTGATGATCAGGTGGTTCCTTTCCGCTTATAACTAGGAACAAGGGTCATGAAACAATAAAAGAAATAGTGACACTGCATAAGGTCTAAGAAAAGGCGCATGAGCAAAAATTAAGTTTTTTTGTTTTAAGCTGTCAGTGCTAAAAGGTTTTAATGAAATTGTTTCTTGTTTGAATTAGATATGATGTAATTAAACTGTTAAGCTGGTGTAGGCTATCTCTGTTCTAATTGACAGATGCTCTGGGGTAGTAGTCATGGCATAATTCCAGCCACTGACTGCTGCTGCTGCTGCTGCTGCTGCTGGTGTTGGTGCCAAGATTAGGACTTACTGATAAAAGCAACAAGATTTATGGTGCTTTACTTCCTGCCATTCCGGATGGCTGTTACTTAAAATGGCTTTGCCTCTGCAGCATTTATGCTGTCTCTGTCTGTATCATTATCTGTCTGTGTTTGTTTGTCTTTGTTAGTCATGGATATATCGTTAGGTATATGTGTATTTGGATAGGTGTAACTATGGGCCAGATGGACCATTGTGGTATGCCAGGCTGTACCCATAACCAGGACTGGTGTGACATCCTTTGCTGCTGTTTTCAACAGGATCCAGTCCTGATTATGTTGCAGAATATTGGCTTACTTTCTAGAACAGTTATTTGTCATTTTCTGCATGAACAGAGCTCATTCAATGCGTGTAATGATGATTAATTCTGGATTCCATTCTGTTTGTCCCAATGATTCCGCTGTTTCCCATCTCTCCATGAAATGATGATGGCTAATTAAACCAGTTACTGATTATTATTATCAACTGGTCTCCTAAGAGAAACGTTTTTGTAGTTCTGCTTTATGCTTCACAAGGCCTGCTAAGTATTGAGAATTTTTGTGGTATTTCCTTAATTCTAATCATCAACTAATACATGGTCTTATTTCTTCAGCCTGTTTAGATTACTTTTAACCCTTTAACATTGAGCTGCATTGGTTTCCCAGACATTTTAGTACACGCTCGTCCTTAAAGGGTTGAACCAATGTTCCTTGAAGTCACAGAATCTGAGAAGGCATCCAATTATCCTTTACGTTTTTCTATACGTATTGATTTCTCCTCTTCTTGCCTTTCGAACCAGAGTGCAGTTTGTTCCAAATTAACAATGAGTTTCTTTTTAACTGTCTCGTCCTGTTTTCTTTCCAGCACCATCCTCAGAGTATTCACTGGACCAGAGGTTTTCAAACTGTGGTACGCGTACCCCTGGGGGTACGCCAGGTGTCGCTAAGGGGTACGCGAAAAATTTCAAAAAATTAAAATTTTCTATAAGTTTATGGACTTCATGTCCATCTTTCTTTCATTAGCTATTATAGGCCTACGTCCACCATTCGCCACCATTTTCTGTACATTTCTAGGAGTTTATGCCATCGGATGTAGTGTTGCCGGATGATTTTTCAGTCCAGGAAAGAGACCATGCAGTTTGTCGAACTATCATGTTATGGTGGATTGAAGAAGAAATTCAAGAAAGACATGTTGTGTGATTTTGGCTGAAACGAAGAGCTGAACATGGATTAATTTCTGACCGAGCTTTACAATTTTTGATTCCTTTCAGCACGTCACATCTGTGTGAAACAGATTTTCGGCAATGCTTGCGATCAAAAACACATACAGAACAAAGCTTGAACTCGAACCAGAGTTGCGTTTGAAATTGACAAATATGAAACCAGATATTGTAAATCTGTGCGTGTCAAAACAAGCCCACTGCTCACATTAACACTTTCGAATAGTGATTTTATTTTTCCTGTTTGTTTATATGGCTACATTCTTAAGCTAAAATTATATTACTTTTTAAATTTTCTACCTATGACTAATACCGGTGTGCACCAATGATTAAAAGGAGTTGTTAATTGCAAGGGACTTCACGCTCGCATGTTGTTTTGATCTGACCGACTGACCTTGTTGGGGGTACGCCAAAATTCAATTTTGTAACCTGGGGGTACAATAAAAATAAAGTTTGAAAACCGCTGCACTGGACAACACGCTTTATGTTTCATCAGCACACTGGCTTACTTTGTCTAATCCTGTTTTCTGGCTTTAAAATTGCAACCTGGCTCTTGTGGATTTGAGTAATACTGGTTCACAACATGATCTCCATTGCACGACTTTAATATGATACTACAAAATTTTGGTGATTTACATTACATATTTACATTGCATTAGTTTTCAAAAAATTCATCTGAAGTTTCCTTTCTGAGAGGAGCTCCACTGTTATTTGAGCCGGTTAAAGCATCCCTGATAGACCTTTTCATATGCAAATGCGCAATTCATATTTTGCTGCTTTAGCCCATGAGGGGAAGGGACCAACATTCACTGTTGACGAAGAAATTCATATTAACTGCGTTATGGGTTAATTTAATATTGATGAAAGTTTCATTTACTGTAGGCTTTCAAGCGGGTCCAGTGCAGAATGATTGCTGTGCAGTGACCGAGTTTTGGCAATATATAAACCAGCAAGGCCTAAAATAATGTGTTTCTGACGCAAAAGTGTGCCGCCTCTGAATAGTCTATGCTGCGAGAGGCGCTCTACAAATTTTTAGATACGATACGATGATGTTGTCAAGTGTGCAGTTGACTTGTCTGGAGTTTATAGTATTAATTTTTGAGAGATTAGCTTTGCTACACACAATTTCATTTTAATACCTGACATTTTACTTACCAGTTCAGGTTACAATTTGACAGTTTGAGAAACAGTTTGTATTTGACATTTCTGAGTTTTTTGTGCACTGCAAACTGGTGCAGACTGATGCTACCGTACATACTAAGTATTGTTGATATATTGCTTCACATGGTGTCATTTAAGATTACTATAGGCCTATTATTTATCTCCGAGCTCTGTTTTAGAGGCATTGCCAGTAAGATAATTGGATCATGTGTATCAGCTTGGATTAAGCGTTCATAATTATTCATCACTTGTGTTAACTGTTCATGATTGCCAATCAGAGTAAGTGGACATTTATATTTATCGCTATTCATATAAGTCAATTGGATTAGCTGTTCATGCGTATCATTTGGGTGAATTGAACTCTCAGATTTATCACTTTATCGGGTTACGTTTTATATCAATCAGTTAGTTTAACTGTTCTCATCAGTTGCATTTGAAGGCCTTTGTTGTATTGGAGCTTTACCCTGAATACAATCAGCATTACAGTTTCCTGTTGCAAATTTTTTTATCTGTGCACCATTGCTGTAATTAACGAGTAGTTGATTGGTTTGTGATTGATGTATCCTATCTATTGATGGCTCTGAGGTCCGCAATTGTGTTTTTGAGCTATTCCTGGCTGGGGTTGTTGCCTGGGTAGGACGTTGAGTATTTCTAGTTCTAAACAAGAGCTTTAATGTATTTGAGTAGCGTCTGTTTGGATCTGACGCTCTAGAATGCTGTCTGTTGGTTGAATCATTGGCAACATCTGATGCTAGTTGATGGCCCTGGGAGGTGCATTTACAAGAACATGGTGTATGTTTGCATGTAATGAAGTCATCAGTTCCAGCAAGATACGGACGGTTTGTTTCTGTGATAATGGATGTAAATCGGTTGAATCCATTCTTCCTCAGCCACTGCGACTCAATTAGAGACTCGATTTCAATCTCACTTTCTGGAATGAGTGCATCCAAAATAGTTTTGTTGTTATTAACGTATGTGCATTGCATGCAGATAGGTTTCTGTACTAGAAAACACAGATAAGCTGGAGGACATAGCTTTAGTTTAAGATATCTAAATACATCAGTTTTTATTTATTTTCTGCAGTGTAAAGGCTGTTGATGAGATGCTTAAGGAACATGCATCCTTTGAATATGCATGATAAGTAAGTAAGTAAGTAAGTAAGTATATTCTTCTTTAACCAACTGCTACAGACATCTAATAAACACAGTTAACATGGTTAAAACTCTTGTCTTATTTTGAAGTAGCTGTTGTCAGACCTTCCAAAGCTGGACCCACAGCTGGGTTGGAATGAATATAACTAAGGCAAAATGCCATTCTATGCAAAGCCAATTAATACCACAGTTATATTATTCTCATTTTTCAGTTTAGAGTGGGACCATTAAAGTAATGGTCATGATGAAAGTTGCAAATTGGATAGCTGGGATGGTAGGAAAATGTGCAAGTGAAAAATCATCTCAAGCAGACTTTTGGGTTCCTTGCTGGCCCGATCCCACATGTTGTGGAGGAGCAATATTTGTGCCATGGATGTACTGCTATGTTGTAAAAGTGGGGACTATTGTACACAAAACCATATAAGATTTCACTCCTTGTTTCAGAAATATGACTCCTCTGAACTTCTCAGGGGGTGGAGACTGCATCCACTACCAGGTAGAGTGGATCATGGGCTCCTACATGTGTATAGCCAGTAGTAGGCAGAGGTCCTTAAGTGGATGCAGCCTTCCTTCCACCACAAATGTAACTTAATCTGGCAGCAATTGGTTTATCCATCCTGACCTTATGACCTGTGAACTACCACTGTCTAGCTAGACTCCCACAGAAATCCCTTGGTTTTGATGGGTGGTGTTCTACTCTAGTGGGTGTTGCTTTACAGCATTCTATGCATATCTTCCATTTGCTTAGAGTGGTCGTCGGATAATTGCAATTGCCTCTTCGTCCAGGAAATCCGGTCTTCTCTCTCCAGATGTCTTTCGAGTTGCCCCGACTGCACGGTTGTCGCTTGAGTAGACGGACCTGTTTCTCTGACTGTTGATGAGCAAGGTGGATAGCATAGCTGTCCATTAGCGATTTCTACAGCTGCTGCTGCTGCTGCTGCTGCTGCTGCTATAGACCAGTGTCCAGGTTGCTGCCTGTGTTGGTCTGTGACGTCGTCTAGGTGTGTGTTGCTGTAGCAGGCTATAAATAGCAAGCAGTTCTGCGTTAACACCCCCCCCCACTTCTCGTGCATTTGGCAGGGTGCTATATATGGTGTTGTTGTTGTTTTGTTGATGAAAATTCGGGGTACTTTTCCACCATGGATTTGTGTGGGGGAAATGGGTTGGGGTCTTGCTGTATTGATCCAGGCCTTTGTCTGGCACCTGAATTGTTTCTTCGCGTTTCCTGGCTACTAATAAATTTTCTATTCTGGATTGATTGTGCTTTATTAATTTTGTATTGTCTGTTTTCTCATGAAGACCGTATTATCAGAGCATCTAAATGGATCTAGGGACTGGTTCATCAAGACCCTGTTGTCAACGGAAGAGATGTGCACAGGTCAAATTCATTTCGTCTGATGGCATTTGGCGTCTTTAGCTGCATACATGTCTATTTGCCAATTGTTGGGGTTTTCTATTATTTGGTTCCAAAGTGTGGGATTTTGCCTGGAACATGGTTTAAATACTTCCTTACTTACTCATCTATGAAACCAAGACACTGATGATAGATTTACCATTTTCTGATAATCATGATTGCCTCTAATATAAGATTTTCATACACGTATCAGAAAGTTGAGCATTGAACTACAGCATCAATTGCATTTGTGATTGTTTCCTCAGAGGTGCTTGCAGGAATCTGTAGTTCCTAAGTACATGGTCCATAAGTATTAAGTATGTGCATTTGTTAGTAAGTCTGTAACTAAATAGCTTTAATTTCCAACTGAAAAATACTTGTGCATTACAGAGTACAGAATGGAGTATGGCTGGAACCAAACTTGATTTTAGCAGTGTATAAACAATAGGCAGCCACCAAGAGCTGACAATATTAGGACAGCTAATTTAAAAAATATCTGAATGCTGCTAGTATAATTTTTTTCTCTCGGAATTTGTCATGAAGAAGCTGTTTATTTATGTCAATTTTTATATCAATAATTCGATAATTATTGAAAAAGTGGATCATTAGAGTTAAAGGATTTCTTAAGTTTATATACATTGATTTTCATGTAGACTTATTGTTTCAGTTTATCATAATCGTTCATTAATTGTAAAATGTAAATTTCGAAATTGGAATTTCTAAAAAATTATTTTCGGTCAGTCATAAAAAGTAGGATGGACTAGTGAAACTTTGCTCAGATTTAAGTTGAAACGTAATCGTTGGACTATACCATATTTATTGATAACTTTGAAAATGTGTGGGTTACAAAAGTTTGATTCTAATTGAACTTTAACAACAATAAATTTACAGTGGCTGGGTCTCTGTAATTAATTGCTACTTACTAGTGCAATAATATTGTTAAATGACATTTAGTGTTCAAATTGCACTAATAATTTTTTTATTATAAGTTATTGTATTTGATTAACACATGATAAACAATGACTAAATAGAGAAACCTACATGTAAAGTTAGTAGTTAGCACCAATGGTGTAAATTGAGGCATGGATAAGTATCATGGGGTGCATCAGCAACAGTCAAAATTGGGCCTATTCTATTCCGGTTCTAACCTAATCTCTAGCAATAACATCATAATTGGCAAAGCATGAATTGATGGTCAGAGGGCTAAGTTAAACTTCACTCCATAATGACAGTGTTTTCAGTTCATATTCTTTCACAAACACTGTTTATTGACAGGATGTAACATTATCATAATAAAGGATCTGGAGAAAATTATAGGGATTGCTGCAGATAATTAGGAGACATATGAGGGACTGGGGGAGTCTGTTGACAAAAGACAGCCAGACTTACAGGTCAGGGTGGACTGCCTTGCTGTTGCATAAGCTGATTAACTCATTGCCGTTCTAGAGAAGTGTGTCATGTGCTGCGCCTGCAGAGACCCGTTAAAGAATAAAGTTAATCTGTGTACATAATGCCAGAGATAAGGCTAACGATTTGGGCTTTATTAAGGTTGGAATTTTTAACGTTTGTGACACAGAGACTGTTTTTTTTGTCTTGGAATCTGGTGTCTATGCCTTGAACCCAGTGCAGTAATTCCGCCTCTTATGTTTGAATTCTTCTGCTAAATTCAAGGAAGCAGACTAATGTAGCACGTTTTTTGTGAACTGATTATCTGGCCGGGACTTCAAAGTGTCCGCTTAATCCGCTTGACGTCTATCTTATCGTGTCCAGGGATTTCGACTGGAGCTGTGTCTTTTCGATTGGAGCTGTGTCTTTATGAACTTCTAGTCTATCTACAGCCAATATGTTCATTAATAGTTCTGCCTATGCTTAGCTCTGTTTGTCTAGTAACAGTTGGTCATCTTATTCGAAGCCTTTGGTCTGATAGATTTGTATGGTTTGTTTAGCTGCTTGTCTTGATGAGTTTACTATGTAATATATATTCGTAGCTGTTGTACGACATTTGTTTTTTTTACCTGAAACAATTTAATTTTAGTTAATTGGTTGGAATGTTGTGATTATCTGAACGGCTTGTTTAGAAGACTTCGTTTTGCGTGGGTGACTTTTACAACAATAAATAGAGTCTTTGATAATTAATTTTATTATCAGCCATTTTCATTGGGTTTATCTAATCATTTGAATAGTGTTATTCAGGGTTAAGGAATCCTGGAATGTATTATGTGCATGTATTGAGATATTTGACATAAAACACCCGGTGAGTACCTCAATGAAGCGCTGGTAATGATATGTCGATAATTTTAAGATAGTGTCAGTTATTCTGAGTGATTGTGATTCGTTGTAATGCAGTGCCAATCATTTTGAGGCCGATGATGCAGATAAAACTACATTTTCAGATGACCGAAACAATCCCTTTTCTCAGTCTGTCAGATCAATGGCTGTGTGAATGGCACTTTCAAGATTTCCTATTGGCACCATATAAATGTTGCTGACATTCCATCATGTGCAGAGTGGAACGGGCTTAACATGTGTTAGGCTATCTGATTTCTCTGAACATTTAACGTGCCACGTTCTTCCTTATCCAAGAAATCTAATGTGAGGGATTGACCAAACTGCATTTACCAGAGATTGCATTCTCTTAGAACTATTATTGCTTTTCTGGCTGGATTGATGGTTATTGAGCTCTAGTGTGTGTATTGGGCCTCAGTGACAGTATGGTCTATGGTTGGACTGGGTGGCCATTAACCTCGGCTGCAAGGGTCAGTAAGAGAATTGCTCTTTCGAGGAGGCTCTCAGTGTAGGGAATAGAGTAGTGCTCAGCGTGAAGGAGCCGTCAATGGCTAAACAGTTATCACTGACCTATGGTTAAACCTAGGGTACGGAACTGGGAATGGGTTCAGGCTAATAATATGTAATTCTTTGTAGATATGACCTTTAAGAAAGGTCTTCTTTGCTCTGCCTTCAGACACAACAAAGCCAACTCATCTATTACGAGTACACTGTCGGTGGGAAGATGAGACAGCGAGGGGAGGACTAGCGAAAGCCTCTTATGCCAAAGCTAAAAAATTATGGAAGTTTCTAACATTTCATACCATGGGTGCCTCTCAGGCTAGCTTAAGGGCCTGCTACTCTTCTTCATCATTGTTTGTTATTTAGTGAGGATGCCCTGATAATTAGATCATTTAGATGATGCTGTCAAAAAATTTGTTTGAAGTTCTCAAACCGTTGGGTCTCACATTGTTGAACTGCCTGACCAGCAGTGTAATGCAATTCAAAGCAAAACACTAAGTCGTGGAGTTTTGACTTCTTCAAATATAAAAAAAGATAAATAAAATAACTCAAAAGTCATTGACCTAAACACCTTAACAATAAATGTTGCTGTTTCATACCATCCACCATATTCACACAGGCCCTTGTCACACAGACTTAATCTGACAGTGACTCAACTGATGTGTGCATGTATATCTCTACAATCTTCCACATAGATGCGTCCATGCTCTACCACTATCAAGCATGAAATCACTGCACATATGCAACTTCCTTTATAAACACAAACTGACGTGCCAACTCATGCTCTCAGTGGACATTTTTGCCTACTGCAAAAAGCAAGCACCCACCCACTGCTGTCATTCCTTGCTCAGTTAATTTATGTATGGGATGTTAATAAATGCGTTGTTTACTTTATGTACACGTAATACTTAAAGTGTATCTAAGAATTTACTTGTGTGAGATGGCATGTGCAGCAGTAGAAGTGTTTAGGAAATTATTGAATTGATAATTCCACGAACTTTAATTGTTAATTCCACGAACGTGGTGCTGTGAAAGAGGATCCTTGGTTGAGCTTTACTTGTGGGAAACAACCATTGGTAAATACTGTCTTAATTATGTGAGCACAATTTGTGTAGCAACAAAATTTAACATCATCTGAACTGGTGTATAAAATGCCTCCAATTAGTTTTTCGTGAAGTGGTGTTATTATACAAATTTCCTGTTAGAATTATGATGGATCTGTCCTCTTTCCAGCTTCAGTCATATTGAGGTATTGATTTTTGTTTGCCAGAATGCTGAATTTTTTAGGACTGAAGGAGTAGCATCTGTTCACACACACACAGCACTAGGAAGGTGCCATTTCCCCAACTGAATGCCGTGCAATTGAATGCTTTTGAACCTAGTGCTTAATGCTGGAATGACAAAAACTGTGTAGTAAGTTCCACTGTCCCACAGTTTAGCTACTGAGGTTTTATTTTAGACTTCTTACAGCTGAAGAGTGTAAGTTTGCGACTGCTATAATTATGTAACCATTCATGCTAGTGCAGTAATTATAGTAGAAATACAGTGGAGACCCATTTACTTGTGCCCTGTGTAAGCAGCTGATCTTAAGCCATGCAGAGAACAGTACAATGCATAGTAGGTGAACTAGCGATATAGGCAGATTAAGGTATTGGTGCCTTTCCTGCCACTTCCAGTCTACTTAATACTGCAGGTGGTGCTTAGCTGCTGTCTCGGCCGAGGCGGCAACATCTGTGTACACTTATGCTTCACCGTTCCATCCAGTGATGCTCTATTCTCCACAAGTGATATAAGAGTATAATATTATGAGAGTGTTAGATGTAGTAAACTTGAAAGTGCAGCCTTCCACAGATTTTGTAGAGGTTCTTGGTTTTTGGTTATTGCTGTAGCTCCTAAACATATTCGTGGTCTGCTGTTCAATGCAGTATTTAACAATACATACCAGTAATTTGGGACCAGGTCATTCTTGGCTTAGTTCAGTGATCCTGTCCTTAAAAAAGGAACCGAAACTCCAGCTTCAGGTGCCATGTTAATCTAGCTAAATACTGGATGAAAATAATTAAACAAAATGTTCCTGCCAAAAAAGAACTGGAATGTCGCTCCAGTGCTTTCCACTCTCAACCGATACTTGGCTAAGTTTATGGTCAGACACGGTGATCTTCAGTGGAAGACATAACCAGTGGAGATCGGTGATGCATGAAATGCTAAATTGTCATACAATACAGACTTTATGTGATTCTTGTACAGTAGAGAGATTCCATGGCCAGATATTGTCTTGCAGCGATGAGGCAAGCAACAGAGTTCTTCCAAGATGGATATCAGTGGACAAGATAATGAACCTGCCTTCAGCCTGTTATGGCTGCATTGTATTGTTACAGTAATTAATCTAATATTGCTGTAATAATTCTCAGCCCAGAGCATCCATCGGTTCTGGACATTAAGTAGAATCGATGTTTGTGCAGAAGGTCTAGTCAGGTCAGTTTGGAAAGAAGAAAGAATGCACTGCAGGAAAGACAAAGGAATTACTTACACAGGAAATGCCTCGTCCATATCAATCAATGAACATTGAAGCTGGTAACCAGTTTAACAATGGTCAAGACAGGAATCAATGTCCAGATGTCTTCTGCTGAGTGCAGTTGATAAATGCATGACCTCCGAGTGACCGACTTATCCGTCCAAGTGGACTCCAAACTTACAAATGGTGTCCACTGGATGAATAATATCCTGGCACACACGGAGAAAGGCATTGCCATCAAGAAATATGGAAAATTGAGGAATTGATCCGTCATGGGCACTGTGCAAATAGTACTTAGTGTCATGTTCATGATGTTCTATATAGAGTTCTGTTGCTGCACAGGGTCTTTTGTTTGGGTAGTGAATTGTAAGTAATTGCAGTGTAATGTATGTGGACCTTACTGAGAAGAGAAAGACTAATTAAACTGTAATCGTAATTGTAAACCCCAAATTTCTATAGCACCATGTGAAAGCTAAGCATGGGGCACCAGCTTATTCATGAGCACAGAAAAGTGGGGTTGAGGAACAAATTAGGAAGGAATTGGGATTGTAGGTGTAGGAGTGTTTACATTGATATGTGGAAAGCCAATGTGATATCATTAACAGAGCGAGTCTTTACTATAGCAATTTTAATTAATTACTATTTCTTTTCTTTTGTTTAATAAATTTCTGTTTTAATTTTTAGTAAATTGCTGTGTTTATTCTAAGACAGTTTTAAATGCTGAACTTTCTTCAGACTTTAATTAAACCGTTATTTCTTTTTTATTTGTTGCTGGGATACCACGGCTTGACACCAAAGCGTTAAATTACACTTGCTGCCATCCTAATTGGCGCTCGACCGAATTCTTGGCTCATACAGTAGGGCTCCAATTCCAGTTTGTTTCCACTCGCCAATCTGCATCACTGCTGCTGCTGCTGCTGCTGCTGCTGCTGCTGCTGCTGCTGCTGCTGCTGCTGCTGCTGTGACAAGGATATCCTCCATCACTCAATCACACTTCATGCTTAGTTCTCCAGTTGTAAGTATTTTTTCACCTTGTGACCCTTATTTGCTCTAGGCTAATGTGCTTATGTGAACTCTTTATTTGCATATATTTTGTATCCATTTGTTTCACCGAATTTACCGCTTGGCACGTGTCATTGCAGTCATTTCCTGGAGCAAGATTTCCGTTACTGGATTCTGATTATGACTGATTTCATTAGACGACGACGACGACGACGACAGGCATGCTGTGTGGAGAGCGTATTCAAAATGCGACGTGCGCTGGGTCACTGTTGCTGTCGTACAAAAGGAGAAATATTGATCAGGCGAGAATAAGCACTGACAGCGTTGAGCGTTGAGCGTCGTCTCTGAGCAGGGTGTCGAGTTCAAGTGAGAGCAGCTGATGCATTGGTGTTGACTGGGTTGGTTCCAAGTTATCCCAATGGTGTTGTTGTTGTTGATGTGGATTTTATAGCTGTATGCAGCATTGTGTTGTGCAATGTTGGTTGCAGATTTTCTTCAGTTTCTTGTTGATTTGTAATTGCGATGTGTGAGGTTGGGGTGTTGGTACGCTGTAGTGATTTGTCCTCCTGCAGATTGGAGTTTGCATGCAGAGCGAGCTGGCATGACTTTAGGACAAGTGCAATTGATGAGCCATTTGTATAAGTGGCTTTTCCAATATGTCTTACTTTGGAAGTGGATTGGGGAGGGTCAGCCTGTGTGTAGGCGTGGGTGGATGTGTGTGCGTGTGATTGTGTGGCCAGTGTCAAACATCTGCACTTTCTGTTTGACTGAGATTCCAATGGCTACAGTGGCTGGTAAATAAGGATACGCTCAATGCTGTCAGCATTTGACCTAGTAACCCATTGTATTCTCATATTTCTGTCGTTGCTTCACCGTGTTAATAGCGGCTATTTCGTTGACATAGTTATGTTGGTTTTTATGAACAGGACGGAGTCATTTGCCGGTAATGGAGTGGTGTGGCTGTTCCAGTGACCTTGGTCAAAGTTGACAACGTAATTTTCCTGGAGTGTTAAATAGAGAGAGAGAGAGACAGAGGGACAGTCAGGCAGACAGCCACACAGATAGACAGGCAGGAAGCATACAGGCAGACAGATATAGACAGACTGAGACTGTTAATGTACTGTACTGGGTCATTGGTTGTTTTTCCATTCTTGTTTTTCAGCATCCAATTGCTATGGTGTTGATACAAATCCCCCCCCCGATTTGGAATAGCATCTTGACCAGGCTTTGGAACAGAACCTGGTCGTGTTTTTAATGCCCCCCTAATGACGCTTATATTTAGTTGGCATTTCCTCTCTTCTGTCTCTATTAGTTCTGAACTGCCATTCAGCTGAAACAGTTCTGTTATTACTCTATGGCTTAGAAATGCTGTTAGGAATCGATCTGATTTGGGATCAGCTCTTCTGCACGTAATAAATTACTCTTAATTGTACAGAGTTACTCAGATTTGACCTTGTGCATACTTAAGACAGTTTATGTGCTCTACCTTTAAAAATTCTTGCCTGAAATTATTTTGAAAATTATGGATAGGTGTTTGAGAAGTGGATGCCATTGTGCTGAGATCCGTAGCATTGTATTTTTTTATTATCGGCAGTATTTTTATTTTGCTTCAATTTTTAGCTGTTATACCGCATGTTAGGTACATGTAATGTGGTGCACAAGACTAAAAAAATAATTTGAAGGGTGCTTTACACAGAAAAAATAATTTGAAGGGTGCTTTACACAGTCACTCTGTTGCAGTCATGGGGGGGGGCGGTGTTTGAGAGTCTAGATTTTAACGGTTTGGTATTCAAATCCCTGTTAAGACAGTAAAGGGTTTTGAGATTTCTGTTCAACTTGTGCTATCTAGTGAACTCGGTCATAAAAAATGAGTGAACTTTTATGGGATGTACGCTTGTAGGAAAGTTAGATGATGAGGGAAAGTACTTGCCACCTGCCCTCATATGCCAGGGCTGAGAAAATGAAGTTATCAGCACTTTGTACATATATGGTGCTTCTCAAGGGCTGTAATGTATGTCCTTGAGACCCAACAAAAGTCACATTATTAAATGCAGTAGATATTCACTCTTATGTATACATGTGCAGTTAAGGTGTAAGAACGCATTAGTTGTTAAGATATTGTAGTGTAGGAGGTTAATTATTTAATTAATTAATCGAATGAGTCTCTTAACCAGCACTGTAATGGATAATAATATTTTAGCTAGAATTCAGGGTTAATTCGATATGCTGGGCTTATCTGTGAAGATGTTGTCGAGTTGTGATTGGCCAAATTGAAATTTTACTGGTTGAGAAAATTAATGTCGTCTGCTTTTTGAACCGAGAGTTGCCGCCTTCATGCTGTAATGCATGGATTAACGTCACTTGTCTGGGACGAGCTCTGATTCAAGTGGATATATAAACATTTTCATCTCAAGGAGTTGTTTGGGGAGGATAGCTTAAGACCTATAATAAAACTTAACTTTAATACATATAAAGTTGTCGGTTCTAGGTAAGGCAATTGGTCTATACACTAATGAACTGCTGATCTTGTAAAAGCATGTTAATATATAACTATGACTGTATAATATAATTGTACTCTTAAGACACTTATTGAACTTATTAATATTCATGAACTTCAAGATTGTATTACCGATATTTGAACTCCTATGTATGAGAGGCTTACATGCAACAACAGTAATATAAATAAGGTGAGTAAGGTCCAACTCAAGGGTCTTTATAGAGAGGACACACTACAGCTGGGCAGCTTAAGGAACTGATCTTCTTCATGCATTTGGTGAGAAACTGGCTTATGTTAGCTGGTACATGATTTCCAGAAAAGGCAGGTCTCAAAAAGACCCAGGAGAAGCTTGGCCTCTTCCCAAATGGTAGATTGTTCCAGACTACAAGACCCACTAAGTACTGGGAAACTTAATAGCCAGCTCTTTGATAAGAAGTACCCATGGAAGACCAATAGTGGAAAAGTGGAAAAACAACAAGGACTTTGATAAGTGCTATGGATACACTGGAATAGAATTCCATTCTATTAATAACTAGCCATATTCATAGCTACACTCCAGATCAACCCAATGAAATCTGGACATTGAAATGTGTGTCATTTATTATGCCTTTGTGCTCCTTTTCTTCTAAACTGGGCGTACTGTTTCAACTCTCTTAGGAACAGTACCAGTTAGTTTGCTTGCCACTTCTAACCCCATTACAAAAAAATTATGCTGTTCTGCTGCTGTTGCATTTCTTGGTCGACATCTTTTATTTCAGGTGCTACTGTTGTCGTTGATTTTAATTGTGTTCTGACCTCCAGGTTTCTTTCTAAGAATAGTGAACAGTGAATGACATGTATGGTTTAGAACATAAAACTCCTTCGGCACAATCTCTGCATGCTTTGCATTCTATTCTGTTGACATCCCGAACATGGCTTCCTTGTCGAACGGAGGCAAGTTTACGTTTTCAGTTGGCAGTTTCGTCAGCACTCAGGGATTTGGTTGTTTCTTATTTGGGATATACTATGCATCTGCCTGTTATACTATTTTCAGTATGTGTTTTAGGATTCTGTTTGCACACAGTACATTTTCCTCTTCAGGGCCTGCTGACATATACACAGTCATGGCACTTGTTTACAAGGCATTAGCGAATAACAGACAGGATACTTGAAATAAATAACCTTGTACTGCAGACTGCATTTTGTTTCATTCTTTAGCAGTCAAGTAGGCTGAGAGCTGACAATATTCCTTATATGGGTCTTGTACTGTAAGACCTGGGATTTGGAAAATGCCCTTTGGATTTGCATTGCTTTCTTATCTGCACGATAGCTTTATTTTCTGACTACAGGCTTCCTAACGTGATATGTTCCATGGGCTCTTTTATTAATAGTTATTATACAGGGCCCTTGTATGCTCCTTTTGATGCTCTGCTCACTGATGAAAGTTTTGCAAGATGCCTCTGTTTGACCACCTGGTTTCGATTTTCGATTTTGAGGTTTAGGCTGTCATATGGTGTAGATTAAGAGTAGTATTACACATGAAATCAGCCACCATGCCAAATGAAAACAGGAAATGGATAGAGAAACCTTTTCCTCAGTATCTTGTTTTCCAGCCGAGTGTAGATCAGATAGCTAAATCTATTTGTAGCTGAGAGTTGGAATGAGGAGAGAGAGAAAGAGACAGATAGAGAGAATAGAACAAAATTATTGTTGAGTTATCTCTCTGAATGTTTTTGAGTGTTGCCCCAAGTAACATCTACATACATGCTGCAGGAAAGGAAGCTTTTCTGCTCTAGTTCCCATTATAGAGTTATGAGATAGTGACCAAGTTCACGTGATAATCTTGTTTTACACTTTCGTCTTTCTCTGTTTCCGCAGAAGTGCTGCTCGTTAAGTAAGAAAAGGTAGAATAAGGTAATGTTTTTGTTCAGTTATTTTGAGCCTTTGTGCCACAGAAACCTCAGGATATTCTTAGGTTCTGCTTTTTGAGGATCTTTTTGCCTGAAGCCGAGACACAGAAAACAGACATACAACAATCAGACGACCTTTCCATGAAAGTCAAAGGTTTGTTGCAATAGATGAACTGCTTGGCCTTTTTTCAGATTCAGGTAATAAAGACAGGATAATAGATCCCACACAGAGATTACCTACAAGTCACTAAATGTTACATATATCTTGAAGTGAATTTGTACAGTTGGTTGATAACAGGGTAGCAAATTATTACAAATATACAGGAGTTTGAACTTGTGGATCAGATGGTGCTTTGAAGCATTTGTGGCATTAGCTTTTGCTTATAAACTACTAGCAATTTTTACCCGGCGTTCGCCCGGGTTTTTCCCAGGCGTAATTTTTAACGGCTGCAAATAAAGGCTACTTACTTACTATATTTGCTGATGGGCTTCAAATATTTAAAAAAATGTCCATATATCTGAATGGAAACGATATTTAGAGGTGAACATAGTTGCTGCTTTGCCCGTGTACTGCACGGGTTATCTCTACCTTATAATTATAGGCAATATTATTATTTTGTTCCCCGTTCTTTACGGTTTATCTCTACCTGAAATAGGCGTATTATTTTGTTCCACTACACGGGTTGTTTCTAAGTATAATAGGCGTATTGTTTGCCGTTGGCCAGCGTGACGTAAGATTGCATATTTAGCCGCGTGACGTAATTTAAGATTGCATATTAATTTTAGTGACGTGGACAAATGGGCATGCTTATAATGTCCATAAATCGGAATTGAAAGCAAATTATGAGCTGAAAGTAATTGGGATGAGATAGAAATTCGAATAGCTAAAGTAAGTTTCGAGTTGCTTTGACCTAGAAAATCGGCAATGGCCGTGGTTGCAAAAAATGTGAGCTTAGTGTAATTAGGTCACCAAATCTGTAAATGGTTGCGCTGACCTAGAAATTCCGCCCGTGGCGACTTCTGATTAGTTGCTAGATGCTCCGTGTGACGTAAGATTGCTTATTAAGCATGCGTGACGTGAACAAATGGCCTTACTATGGGCGGTATTGAAATAAGCTCGCTGAAAAGTTAAATTTAAAATGGCCATATATCGGCGTTTAAATAAAATTGCGAACTGAAAATAGTCGCGTTGACCTAGACGTTGCGTAATAATGCTTTGTAAATTTTTTTTTCAACTCGCTAAACCGTTCCGTTTCGGAGCCTTTAGCCGGACAGCGATGCATTGCAAACATACATACATACATACGGAAGGACAAACTTTAAGAATTATAGTATAAGATACTGGTGCATTGCAAGACCAAATGATTTCATAGTTCATGAACGAAAATTGTTGTTGATCATTGTTGGCTTGTGAGGCTGACAACGTGTCAAACGTTGACAGGAGAAAACTATTGATGTTGCATTGGTCATTAACTTGCTGCTTGTCTCGCTGTTGGCATGGATCAATATGGGCTGAAGCATTATGCTGATGGCAGCGGCACAGGTTGCTGCTGCTGCTGCTGCTGCTGCTGCTGCCGTTGCTACTGGTCATGGTGCTCGATGTCATTATTGGCTCGTCCTTTATCAACAGGTATCCCGGTAGCTGTCTGTGCAGGGTCTTGTCTCTGGTGAGTACTGCTGCTGCTGCTGCTGCTGCTGCTGCTGCTGCTGCTGATGATGATGTGCCAAGGCACTCAGGATGAAGAGACCGAAAGAGAGGCTTGAGGCAGATGACCGAGTGAACTCTATCAACATTCTGGCTCTGATGTCTTTCTTTCTTCCTAATTTGATTGACTGCCTTCGTTGGATCCTCTTCCTTCTTCCTTGAGGCCTTGATGTTGAATCGTGATTCACAGGCACGAACAACAGAAGGATGCAGGTTCGATACCTGCTGGTCTTATATGCTTGACTCAGCCTTCCACTCCCTAGGGGCGATGGTAAATGAGTAGCAATAGGACGGATGGGTGCCTAACAGGCTGCCATACAGTTATAAAATTGACTCTTGTTTAACTTGTTATCATGTGAATAAACAAATTATTATATATAAATTTTTATTGTTTTTGTTTTGGTCATGTTTATGTTTTCATTTTAGTGTGTCTGCTTTATGCTAATGCCCTCATCATTGTGCTTCATACATCCTTCTGACTTACTTGCTGTCAGTTTGATCTCTTCTTGATCCTCCTGTTTTACACTATGTGAAAAGGTTTATTTCTTTATTTCAAAGTTGCTGCAGTTTGTTTCATAGAGCTATCCCTCTGTAGCGAACTAGCTATTCTGAGTACATGACTGTACACTGTCTGTGGGAAGATGAAATGCGACTGACTGGCCACTGCCCTCGTATGCCAAGGCTAAGATGAAGTGGCGAACAGGACGGTGGCTGCCTGCCTTCAGGATGCCGAGGTTAAGAAAATGATGTGTAGACCTTGAAACTTCATACCTATGTTGCACAGGGCCTCTAGAGCTAGCATAAGGGACGGCTCTTCTTCTTCTTTCTATCCTTGTGGTAGACTAGTTGAAATATAGATTCACTGAATTAACAAATAAAATATTGTCAAGACAGCAGTTGTTAGTTCACATTGCTACCTCTGAGCACTGGTACTTTCTTGCTGACCAATTACTAAGGTCTGTGTGTCTGATGTTCTCATCTACGTGAGATCATTTGGTCTACACAGAGCCCCCGTTGGCGGATGATGGAAGGCTGATGATTGAGCTGACGACTTAGTAAGACCAATAAAATTGAAGTGTGCTGATTATACATTGTAGTGCTTAGACAGCCATGTGTACAGCACATTCGAGAGGTTATTATTTGGTTTATATTTGATGGTGGGCTATGAAAGAGCTGACGACTTAGTAAGACCAATAAAATTGAAGTGTGCTGATTATACATTGTACTCTTAGACAGCCATGTGTACAGTGCTATTGACGGTTCTTACAAAGACGCTCTGTAAAAGCCCAGATACATACATACATGCATACATACTTACATATA
This sequence comes from Aporrectodea caliginosa, assembly GCA_020284085.1. Lineage (NCBI taxonomy): Eukaryota > Metazoa > Annelida > Clitellata > Crassiclitellata > Lumbricidae > Aporrectodea > Aporrectodea caliginosa. The sequence goes on from JACEVL010001876.1 coordinate 47,348, forward strand.
TGCATGATTGGCTCCAATCGGATAACCTATATAGAGCCAAGACATTATAAATGATTCACCTAGTCTGGAAAGTGATTTATTTATTGTTCCATGGAAAGCCAAGTTGTAATGATTTTAGAATTGGGATATGCATTTTTTACATTGATCGAATGGTATGTTATTGTAAATTTAATTCAAAATATTTTAGCGATATAGGTATATTTTTATCCAGGAATTCAATTATAAAATCATGTTATGTAGTTTTCACCAAGCATTGCTATAGGTTTTCGTTTTAGTTTTCGTTAACGAAAACAACACTAGCTATAGGTGCCTTGGAAAGGGTTTTTAACGACACTGCGTAAATGATAAACACACCTGCATATGGATGTTTTTACAAATGGTTTGGCAAAATGCATTCTATTACTTTCGGTTTTATACTTAAATGAAGTAAAATACATTTGGACAGACTTCAAAATATGATCCAAGATAGCATGAAAGAAAACAGCAAAAGTGACAAGAAAAAGAACAAGAAGAATGTTAAAATAGAAGAAAAAAGTGCATTGGATGGGTACAGCTCTTCCTATCATGCAATAGTTTAATTTTTAATATACCGTGGAATTTGAAAGCAGTTGATTCATACAAGATTTTATGTTGTATTTCTGTGGTTTTCCTGGTGGAATCTAAGAGACAGTAAATTATTCTGACGGAAAAAACGTGACGAAAAATAAAAAACGAAAAAAACGATGAAAATAATAAAAAACGAACAAAACGTTTACAACTATGCTCAAAATATGTATGTATTGTTTTTCAGCGGAAGTGGAATTGCGACTGAAACCATTTGGTGAAGCGTTTACAAAGCCTCTGGGTAATTCGATCGTCTTTACTTGTGAAGCTACGGGAAGTGTGAGAGATGGCGTGAACTACAACCTGAAATGGCTCGACACAAATGATCAGGAGATCACAGAGAGAACTGGAAGGTGAGATCTGAGAATGTTTAGTTTGAAAATTTTCATTTCAAGAATGCTTGAGTGAGGAACGTTTAGTACTAACCGAACCCATTGAGAAAATTCAGTTGCTTGATTTCTTAAGCACTTATGTGAACAGCTCATTTGATTTTTTAGGAGTTTTGGGATTCACCATTTTGGTTCAATGTCACTGGTAATGGCATAGTAGTTATCACTGCATGTTGGACTGTAAATGCACATTTTGAAAGTGACACACTGTAGTCATCCTATGCAAGCTTTTGAAGTTTTGTAGTAGTCTGCACTACTTGCACCAATTTCCTGTCTTACCTTTTGTCATTTTCAGTTAAGCGCTTTGGTGAGGATAATGGCATAGATTGGTACAATTGACCGAAGTTGGATGCAGTTTGCACAACTCATCATGACTGTTTATCAATTTTCGAATTGTTTGCGGATAAATTTAGGCTAAGTGGTTATGGCATTTTGTGGTTTGGTACAAATTGCCTGACAATATATTTATGACAAGTGGCAGAATAATAGAAATGGCAACATTAAATATTTTTGGTGTGCTGCATAAAGCCTTGCTCTGCCTGTCTGTGGATATGCACGCTTGTTTCCCTGCCTAAACAGAACATCGAAATTGATGTGCTAAACTGTAATGCTAATTCATTAAACCTTTTTATTGAGATTGGATGGACTGAGGACTGGGGCAATAATTTTGTTATCCTCTTTTGTTAGCCTAATTTAACGAGTTAGAGGCTGGAAAAGCAGTATTCTGCGGAATAACACAGACTATTGTTATGGTCCTTTCTTTTCAAAGTTGAATGGTAATTTAAAAGTCAATGTGTTTGTGCTATGAATAAAATGGATTTTGGTTATGTTTTGCAAGAGTTCAGGGTGGAAGCCAGTAAGAGTGAATGTTCTCTGATCTGTTGTACAAGTTTTGCTGTTTTTCAGTTTAGGTTTTTTATTGTCTTCAAACATATTTATGTCTACTTATATTTTGTTTTAAATTTATTTCCTCAATGTTCAAAATATTGTTCAAGTAGTAACAGGTAATAGAGTTCAGCTCATTTTAACAGTAGCTGCTGGCAGGCCCGTAGCCAGTAAGAGGCAAGACGAGGCATGCCTCGTCGTACTTCGACATGAGAATTAAAACAAATATCATGTGAAGAGTAATTAGATTATGGCATCTTCTGAGAAAAAAATTGCAAAAGGTCATTAGAAATTTTGGCGGAACTAAGAAAGAAAATTTTCCGGAAAGATCTTGCCCTTCGGGCGCACGCTAACCGCCCTAGTTATGCCGACTGAAAATGAAAATTAGTCGCTTACATTAAAGTACAGTCGGGGCTGACTTTTGTCCCAGTAGTCCAAATCTGTTATAAAAATTTTAACAGATTTAATATGCACTGAGGTAAGAATATGAAAGCAGGGGATTTGCCTCGTCTTGAATTTGACTCTGGTTACAGGCCTGGCTGCTGGTTTGCTGACCACTAATGTTGTGATTCATATAGTAGCAGGTAATAGAGTTTTGCCAAGCTTCACAGTATCTAGGGGTATGGTGACTAGATAAACACAGGTTATGTTTTAATTTGGGGTGTTCGATAGTGCAGTGTTTAGTGTGCAAAAATTGATTCCCCGATTCGAAAATGAGTCCCCACCATAAGCAGAAATTTTGGGAGAGCTGAAATTTTGATAGAATGAAGTGTCTGCAGGGCCCCCCTAGCCAAGTTTCGGGAGATTGAATGATTGTAAGTGATCGAATTAGTCACTGTCGGTGGGAAGCCTGTAGACAAACAAGGGACAGGACTGGCTACCCGCCCTCGATATGCTGAGGCTATGAAAATGAAAATGAAGTCGCTAACTCTTCATACCCTCAGGGCTAGCTTAAGGGACTGCTCTTCTTCTTTTATGTTTTAATTCATTCAGTTGTCATCGATTATATTATATAGCATTTCATCATTTGTTTCTGCAGTGCATGGTTTGCATGCAGAGGTGAATGCTTTCTCTTTGGAAGAACATAATCTTTATATTCATCATCATAATAACAATAATGATTATCGTCACCATTATAATGGCCATCATCATCAATCAATCAATTTTCATTTATTAAAAATAAGCTGACAAGTACGCAACTTATGCATTGATAAACTAAGGTTTTATTGGATGTTTGAAAATTAGATTAAGGCAATGTTTAGATAAAATTAAAACTATAGGCATGTTATACATATTGGACTATTAGCGTTATAATTGAGGGAAGAGAATCAATATATATTTTGATATAATACTCTGGATATGAAATTACAGTGATTCCTGTCTTGAGCCATCTGTGTTCAACAACCCATGAGGACCGGCTGAGTGGCCAGGTCATCGCTGTCCAAGAGTAATGACTTCGCCACTCAGAGCTGCATTCCCTTGCAACGTTAAAACCTTCCTTTTGGAGGAGCATTCTAACACTGAAACTACATGTATGCCACTCCAAGAGAAAAACATTTTCAGCCTACCTAAATAAAAATTTTAGGCATAACTTTAGACATGACATATAGCCATGTTTCATCATATCTTAAAGTTTCTTAAAAGGTAAACAATAGTAATCCTGCTCCTCCTTATCATCATCATCATCCTTATGATTATCATCATCCTTATGATCATCGTCAACATCATCAACATCATCATCAGCATCATTTCGTATATACATTATACACCAAACAGTTACATCATCCGTAACTGATTACAGTACGACTCTCACCATCTGTCACTGGAAATACCATGCGGGGTATTTACATTAGTCTCCTTGGGGCAATACTATATATCAGTCTCTCAACATAAGGATGCTTTTCTCCTGTTTGTGCAGCCAATTTTTGGTGATCATTTCACCTTTGATTTGCTGCTAACAAACAACTTTCTGTAGCACTGAAGAAACTGATGAATTTTTGTGTAAAATTCAGAATGGTTTGAATTTTGTCACTACTGAACTCTGTAATGCTTGAAGCGTTTATGACTTCCATAGATGGCGTGCTTGAAGTCATGTATCAGTTCTCTGATCAGGACAGAGTTTGATGGCAGAACCTCATGCAAGATATATACAGAATTATCTTGAAGTGCCCTGAATTGATGAGATGGATTTGCCTTGTCATGATCGGGTGATCACAGGTTGTTATCTGAGGTCATGACCTTACGCTGAAATTGTCACAACATTGTAATGAAGTTTCCAACTGATACAAGCCAGTTAGTAGTGTCAGTATCTGCGATGCACAGTACCTCAGTCTGGACAAAACAAGAAAAGATTAAAATAAGAAGGAAAGCATGGGCTGCGTGTGTACATGGGTGGGTGTTTGTGTGTGTGTGGGACTGTGGGTGGGTGTTTGTGTGTGTGGGTGGGTGTTTGTGTGTTTGTGCACATGTGTGTGTGTGTGCATGTGGGTGGGTGCGTGTTTGTGTGTGTGCACGTGTGTGTTCAGGCACAAACACACAGCTGCTAATGAGTAGCATAACAAGTGCAAACTAAAGAGGCTTTGGTCACAACTCCTTTCTGGGGCAAAACGAAATATGGTGTGTGCGTGTGTGTGCGTGTGCATGTGCGCGTGTGTGCAGGCATATGCGTGTATGTGTGTGTGCACGTGTGCGTGCAGGCACAGACACACACAGCTGCTAATGAGTTACATAGCAAGTGCAAACTAAAGAGGCCACAGCTCCTCTCTGGGGAAAACGAAACACTGCTTGACTTGTGGGAGAGTGGAGGAGGATGTCAGTTTTTGTATTTCAGTCTGTTGCAACACATAATTTCATTTAATGCAAATTGTACAGGGAGCCAGTTGCTTGGCAGCATTTCGATCTGGAATTGATTCGAAATGCCAGCTGCGGCTGCTGCAGCAGCTGATGCTATTGCATCCCTCCTCCGTACCTAATTAGTTGAATTTGGAGCGCAATTGGCATCAAAGAAATCTTCTGCCATGACTGCATAACTTGGCTTCCTTTGGTGTGTCTTTTGGTCCATTCTGTCACTCATGTGAAAGAAAGACATTTCTCATATTCTTGGCTCTCTCTTTGCCAGGATGTTTGTCACTTGTTCTGCTCCATCTCACTGGAGACATTCAGTGTGTGCATGTATCTAGTATTTATACAGCAGTTTATTACTTTTAATTAAAAGAAACCTGTTCTTTATTACTTTAAAATGTTTCTATAGAGATATATGTATGCATGTATATAGTGTTTATACAGCATGTTTGTACAACCGGTCAAAACTGCATTTGTAACATTTAATTAAACTACATTTTTAACAATTAATTGAACTGCAGTTTTAAGATTAACTAAGCTGCAAGATTCTGTCTTGTCATACCTGACTCCTGACTTTCGCTGTGACTATTGATTTAACATAAAATGAATTTTATGTATTACTAATTGCCCTGAATTAATTGTTCTGATGTTTGACAAGACTTTTTGAAAACCAAGTTGCAGCACTCAAAAAGAGTAAAGTGATAGAGTAGCATCATGAATTGTAAAAATTTTTAAGATGTTGGAATTTATTTCTTTTAAAGTTTCGTTAACTGGACATTGCAACTGTTTTGATGTTGGATTAACTTGAATTTGTAAATAATATATATATATTAAAGAATTAGTTTGAAATTTCAAAATAGGGCTTGTTTAGCATACTTCCAAAGCCAAAAAGAGCGAATGAAAAGAACATTTAAAGATGATTATAATGATAATGAGTTCTCTGCCCTCCATTGGCTTTTATGCCACCCGGAGATGAGATGAGTGAGGTGGTGTCCCATTGCCTTCTCAACAGACAATTATGGGTGAGCAACTTGTCCAGGGTTGCTACACAGTGGGTTGCGGTAGATTGGAACCAGTGACCCTCTGGTTACAAGGCACAGAACGTATACCGTTACACCACTGCGTCTCCTAGTTAAAGATCGATGAGGACTTAATTATGCAGATGCCAATTAGAGATAAGTGTCTGGTTTATTTGTTTCAGGTTATATGTGGAACAGGAGCAACCAACAATAAAGAAGCTGTACATCACAAATATCGAAAGGAAGGACGAAGGAAGGTACAAATGCGTTGCATCGGTCGATGGCAGGCCACAGGAGAAATCTGTCAAACTAATACTCTTCAGTAAGTCTCTGTAAAATTTCTTCTTTTCAGTTGCCTTTGTTTTTGTGTCGGCTTCATATAATGATGTGTCTCTGTGTTAGCGTTGGAAGCACTGCAGTTACTTGAGACTGCGAAACAAGAGCTTAATTGTCACTTTGTCAGGTTAAGACTTAACTATTTTACTTTATATGCTAAAGCTAAGAAACAGAAGTCACAAAACTTCTGAAACATGGCTTTATTTCTGGTGTGGCTGAGGAACTGAACAGCTGCAGAGAAGGTTTGATGTCTGTGAAAACAGTAGGCTTGGATAATTTATAGCTATGGGAAAAGACCTTTTTATAAAACAGTAAAGTTTTGAAGTTCTGTCATGTAGGAATGTCAGTGTTTTCTTTTTAACCAGAGGACATAACGTTCGATCATGCACCGAGTCCACAGCATCCTTCGATCAACAGCGATGCCTTGATCGAATGCAGAGTCAGCGGAGCTCCTCCACCAACCGTATCATGGCGATACAAGGGTGATCGCATTCAGTTTGGTAGGCATTTCCACTACTAACACGATGACCAGTGTAAGGCCAATCTCAATTTGCTTTCTTAAGGAGTAGAAGGATTTGATGATTTTCAACTGATATTTGCATCTTTTTTCAACGTATAACCGTTTCCATGCCTTCCAGCCTCCATGACTTTTTGAATACGTTGCTAATGTACATTATTGTACACAGAAGCGTCTAGCTGATATAAACAACATGTATTTTGAGGGAGCTTAACTATCTAGCTGATATAAACAAGCAGCTGTATTTTGAGGGAGCTTAACATTGTATACTAAACATAGTTAAACATGTAGGAACATAAATGCAGTTGAAGACTGCTCCAAACTTCTAAAGCGCCACCGAAAAGTAGGAAGGTCTATGTTTTCATAACTAAACAATATTAAGGGACTAAATCATAAAAAATCATAAAAATATTTTCTCTAAATTAACAGTGAAGTTTAATTGCAATTAATTCGTAAATGTATTGTCATTGTGTGATGGAGTGAACAGTAAGCACTAAACTATTGAATAAACTTATCAGTGATATGGGTTCAAACTGATATGTGAAAAATACACTTGAAATTTTCCGCCTCACAACACTAGTTCAAACTGATATGTGATGGGTTCAAACTGATATGTGATGGGTTCAAACTGATGTGCAAAATCATGATATCAGCATATCCTGGGTTTCAGAGAGCAATGATCGCATACCTGGTTGACCTGAGCTTGGATCGATTGTGGTTATGGACAAGAAATGATCACTTTACAGTAGCAATCAATTGATACCTATTGTACTGTGATAATCGCATTATCAGAGTATTTAATTAAATTGCTGCAGATTATTACTTTAGTTGCTCAAAAATGTCCAGCAGTGTCGGATGTATGTGAATCTTAGTGTACTTGTTTGGTTTACATTTTCTCGTAGCTGTTTACAATGATTGAGTTCTACGTTTACTGGACTATCATGCGCTGTTTTTATTTCAGGTGTAGGAAGTCGATACACTGAGGAGTCGAGTGGCATTCGCATAAGAAACATCACGCTTGATGACGATGGCGAATACACGTGTCGAGCTGAAGTCGAGGCAGACGGCAGATACAATGAACGCAAGATTTCTGTTCTTGTTCACAGTGAGTTCAGTTCGAGACCTTAATGCAATGCAAAGCAAACTGGTTATTTCTTTTACTATTCTCACATTTGCTTGATTTATTTAGACTTAATTAGATATTTGTATGTTTTGTTAGTCGGAGGAGTTATCCGTAGCTTATAACTAGTAGTAAATGATTGCTGATGCCAGTGGTCATTCGTGACTGTTTGTTACTGGATGGAACTGCAGATGGGGAGAACATTCATTGCTACTGCTGCTGCAGACTCCTACTCTAAACCGGTCAACATCCTTAGAAATTGCTTCCGATTGAATGTCACGTCGGCTGACGTCTCTTGAGTAACATGACCACGCCACGACATACGACCTCAAGAGAGTTCACACCAGTGCAAGCATTCGTGTCCCAACTGAAATTGTGAACTTTGAATAATTGATCATTCGGAAACGGCTAAATCTGACCGTGATCATTGGTGCTCATGCCGCTGGGTTTATCAATATGATGACAAGGCATTGTCTGTCGTCCTCTTATTGTCTGTCTGGCATAAAATCACGGTGTCATCTCTCCAGTTAGTCCGCGCGGAAGTGGAGACTTGGCAGCTGATGAATCTTTATACTTGAACCTGATTGAGTGCACAGTGTATAGATTAGTGTCGTGCATATGGCACTGGGCAAAGTGCGAGTCCTGGTGGCTGTGCTTTCAGTGTGTATATATATGATGATTAACTGCATGAGCTGTTCCAGAGTGCTGCCCTTTAAGCAGCTGACAGAAGTGCTTCTCATTAGCCGTACCAATGATGTAATGTGCAACTGATGCTCCAGTAACTCAAGAAGGTCTCAACTGGCAGAGGCATAAAGATCAAGCAATGGATACTCTTCCATCGTTGACAGTTGACATGCCTAATTGCATATTCAGAGTCCCTGGTAATGGTTTTGGAATCTGTGTAGCAGAGCCCAGACTGGTAAAGGAGATTTATGAAGTTTTCTAAACCAACTTCCAAACTGAGAGGTTTGCATGCCAGACCAAAGTTTGCTCTGTTTAAAAATGAATTTGCTTTGTAATCTCATTGGTGCATATTTTAATACATGGCCAGATTCAGAGATTTTTCTAAAATCACTCTAAATGGTAGAGTGTAGATAATTCCTGGTTCAACATTTGTGAAGATTAAGAGACGGCATACTAAAAAAAATATCCTTGATACGTTTCTTTAGTTCCTCCAAAGATCTCGAAACCACCTGGGAGAATTCAGGGAACTGAAGGAGAGGAAATTGCCATATACTGTAAGGCTGATGGACTGCCTGACCCCAAGTTTGAATTTCTCAAGGTCAGCTTTAAAATCACCAGTTATTTAGTAATTTTCTTCACGATGAGAAGCTTGAGTACAGGATATCTGTAGTAACCCACTCTGCATATTTGGTGTCTGTTGTTCACTGCAGACTTTAAAAGTATGTTTAAAATTGCAAACTTGTTGTTGTTATGTGTTGCATAGAAAAAGTGAAATTGGAGTTTATTGCTTTTTGAGAGGTTTTTAAAAGGCTCTGTGCAGTAACTAAGGTATACAGCACAAGTATAATTCTTTAACGATGAGAGCATACCAAAACTGACTGGGAAATAAATCCCTTTTGTTGATAATGGATTAACTTGAGGTAACCTATGTGGATTCTTTAGATATTGATCCTTTGGAGAAAAAAAGTTGTGTTTGAACTTAATATTTTTCTGGTTTGACAGATGCCACTTAAGTTTAAATGTGAATTTGTGTTTTCTTTGTGATTATTCATATTCTTTCCATTTTAGGCATTTAGTTTTATTATACGATAATACTGACCACAGACTGGGAATGTGTATTGGATTTATCAAGTAGAAGCCACTGATCGATGTCATGGTTGTTATGATGATCATATGCCTTCATAGGTGTTTTGCATAATTTAGATGGACCGATGATTTGGCTTCAGCATTGAAAATTAACGTCAAACCATTTTTCATAGTTCTAATCTCAGATGATTCTGCACATGCAAAAAGTTATTCTAATGCATAATAGATGGCTATTATAACTGATCATGCATGAAGTCATCAGTATCTATGGATGTATTAGGAAATGTATTTTTCTAGCATAATGGTAACATGTAATCTGAATTGGAAATTTCTGCATGGCCACTTCAAGAGAAATTCGTCAGAGGTACAAAAGATCATGAACTCCTATGAAATCATCTGACTTACTTATGTTGTATGTACATCTTCTGTGTAGGATGATAGTCTGACGCCACTGCAGAGCAATTCTAGGCTACTGGTGGATGCCGATGGTGGTAGCATCAGTTTTAGACCTCTGAACAAAAGTGACGAAGGAAGGTACACCTGCCGTGTGAACAACGACGTTGGCTCAGATTCAAAAGAGGGTTATCTCAAAGTCCTGGGTAAACGTTTCTCTTCAGTTTGTTTTAATATAATGCAAATGGAATAACATTTCTTTCATCCTTTAAATCAGTGCTTCCCAAACTTTTCCGTGTCACGGACCGGCAGAAATAACTTTTCAGTGTCACGGATCGGCAGAAATTTTCCCTCTGCAGGAGGACCGTTGCCAAATTTATTAATTATTTCTCTTCTTCGTTAACGTTCACCTAAAATTCCTCAAATATGTATTAACATTGATTTAAATGCATGTTTAGCCAATTTTATGACTATTTTCCCTTTAAATGTTAGCCTAAAAGTGTTTTCGTTATGACTTTTAAAAATATAATAGGAAACTATAATAGCCATTTCTTGATATCGAGACAATTTGACCAGTTTCCTGACTGACTTGGCGGACCGGCAACTGATTTCGCTTTGGATCGTTGGTGTTGGTCCGCGGACCACCACTTTGGGAAGCACTGCTTTAAATGACTCTAATATTAGTTTTTATGTGCTGTATAAATTCTCATAATGAATGAATGAATGAATAATGGAAGCCGTTTATTCTTGATATTAGTACCTTGTAATCTTATACCTGTGTGTTCTGCATTTATTGTATGCCTGCTAAGCCATGGTCCTTTAGCCAGACCTATGAGAAAGGGCTGCTGAGACCCTGTTAAGCACAAGGTAATGTGAGCCTCAACATATTTCTCTCCTCATCTCTGCTCCCTTTCTGCTATGAAGAAGTCTTTTCAAACTCCAAAGGCAGAGGTAGTGTAGGTTGTGTTGAGTCCACTTAAGGAGTGTGAGGCAAGGTTATAGCTTCCAATGATTTTCATGCACTTACATGTTAACCTACTTTCTGAAGGCCATGATTTGTGTGCTGTGTATAGATCACGAAATACTGACATGATCAACAGTAACTGTCTTTATATAAATTCAAATTTTGTGCCCACAATTCATCTATCGAATTTAGAATCCCTACTATAACTGCACATATATTAGGTTCCATTGGATGTGACCCCTTGATGCTGCAGAGCCCATAAGCAGCTGCATTGCTTGCCTGGTAAGTGATCAGTGCCAAAATAGAGCCCACAGCTGGCATGCTTTGTGATGCTGTTGGCAACTGTTGGTCAGTTTTTGCCCAATGCACATGGCTATTGGAGCCAGGCGATGATCCATCCTGAGTCTGCTCTTTAACCCCAATAACCTGTTTCCTTTGTGTTAAACTTTGCATGTTGATCAATTTTTAGGATCAATGAAGAAAGATATTATGTTGGTGATATAATTATAGAAGTAGCTGGAAATTGTTAGATTGCTACACTTGAATGTTTGTTGAAAGAGTGCAAAATTTCGGGTAAACGGCCTCAGTTTGCTATGAGTTTTCTAACAGCTTAACTTAACTTAACTGATTAACTTAACTTAATTTAACTTAACTTAACAGCTGATTAACTCAACTTAATTTAATTAATGGGATTTGATTCTTTTGTAGTTAAGCCTCTGATTTATCAGTTCCGGAGCATAGTCCAGACAGAAGGTGAGAAAGTGATGCTGGAATGTCTGTCTCACGGAGACCCTGCACCAAACATGACTCTCAGAAAAGCTGGTCAGCTGAGGGACTATTCCATTGGAGAGAATGTAATCTATCTTACAATGTTTACTGAATTATTGGACTGTACTGTAATTGTTGTTTAAAATTGCAGAGTTAAACCACTGATTTTTAAAGTCTGATATTGAAACCTTAGAACAACAGGTACTATAAGGATCTGTACAACTGAAAAATTAATTTTGTGCAACATTTGAAGACTTATAGTGAATGTCTAAAGTGTGAGGCTGATTGGCGCAAAACTATTATATTAGTAAATTTTCAATGCTAGGTTCTAGATTTGTCATGTTGTTTACGTTTTAAGCGATCTTATGAACTGTAGCTTGCATTAGTCATGATGTGCAGTAAGAGGGAAACAGTTTTTGGCAAAGTATGGAAGCAGCAGCTTAGAGCTGTTCCAAATTTTGTGGGGGGACACATCTTACCCTCTTCTCATTTGTCAAGTGACATAGGGCATACACAACTTTACTGTCAAGATTTCTGACAAGTTTTAAAGAACAGGCATTCTTTATGTCTATGATGACAACTACATGTTACACCCTTTAGCGACGAGAGGGATTAGTTTTCCATGCATTTTAGTACATGCTTGTTGTTAAAGTGTTCAAAATATTTAAAACATTATGATTTCTCTTGAGGACATTCAACATTCTTTGAATTAGTGTCTTTCAACTGTACTTTTCTGATGAGGTGACATCCTGCAAATATTATCTTTAGTTACAGAAACTTGTGAAAACATTTTAAAAATTGGGGTATAGTATTATCATGAGTGTCATTCCAACTGAAGCTTGGAGTGACATGTATTCTTACCTCATAGTGATAATGGGACATATTCCCTTATTCCTTAAGGCCCGAAGCCTGTCAGTCTCATTGACTTATATCAGTCATGAGATTGACATACTCGAATTCCTTTAAAAATCTGTTTGAAAATCCAGTTTGTTCATCTTACCACAGGATGATGAAAGGATTAACGTGAAGAGCATACCAGGCAAACTACAGATGACAATACTGAGTCTGGTACCAGAGGACATGTCGAATTACACATGCAAGTCATCCAACGAAATAGGCCTCAGTGAAGAAACCGCCTCAATCACTGTCAACTGTACGTTATTCTGGCATAATATCTACAGGACTGTTTTTCAGTGTTTTACACATCTGCTAATTTGCTCAATCTGACACGAATAGACTTTCTTTAGCTTTAGCTTGATACTTCTTTTGTGTGTTCCTGCTCTTGTGCTGTGCAAAGTAAAGTTTTTTGGGGTTGTAGTGCATTTAATGCAGAGTGGAAAGATCAATCTTTGCATAAGAGAATATCTGTTGAAGGTCCATGAGTACAAACACTGTTCCCCTTGTGTGTTCAGTAGCAGTGAGGTTATCCTAACAACCTTTAACTTTGCTGTTTGGGAAACACTCAGCCTTTATGTTTGTGAAAAGCAATATGCTGCACACCTCTGAAGAAATATTATAGTTTATCCTTCAGTTTTGAGGCAGCTTGGATTATGCCTTTTAGTAATATTTGAATAAATTGAAAGATCTTAAAAATCAATACCTCTTGCAAACCTAATCTACCCATATGCTTTTGATAAAATTTTAATGTTGAAGTTTGAAAATAGAATAAGTATGAATTATGTGACATTTATTTTTACATCTTGCATATTTGTTCCTGTTGATGTTTACTTGTTTCTTTTGCACTTTTGTTTCTGTTCTGTTTTCATAGTCCTACCAAGGTTTCCAAAGAAATGTTTAGATGTTTAGGTCTATTCTGTTTTCTTCTTAGTCCGACCAAGATTTCCAAGCAACCACACCAAAGTTGTTTATATATGGGCTGGAAAGATCCGGAACATAACTTGCCATGTACAGTCGGAACCCGCTCCTACAATTGATTGGCTTCGATCTGGTCGTCCTTTGGCCAACAACGATACATACAGGATATTCAACATGGGCAAGGAAAGCAGTCTGCAGGTATGCTGACAAATAGGGGCTGTATTTTGAGACAGTCAGATTTTGAGTTTTTCAAATTGTAGAACCTATCCTCATAGGTTTCAATTTGAAGTTTGTAACAGTGTTTTGTAAAAAAAAGTTTTTTTATGGAAATTTTTAGTGCTCATGTTATGTGTCATGGCCTGTAGGAAAGATGTCATTTTGGTCTTATATCTTATTTCAGTTAAAAATAAGTTTGTTCTGTTAATGGCCATGTTTCAAATGAGTAAATGGTTTTTATCATTCTAACTCTTGTGTGTTTTTAATGTTTTCTGTAGGTGAAGGTGAGAGAAGTAGATCAAGGATGGATTTATGGTCGTTATGCTTGCCATGCCAGGAATGATCTGGGAACCAGTGAACACAGCATTGAACTGAAAAGAGCAAGTGAGAATTCAGAACTATTTTATAATCGGCAATGAAATTTAGTTAATATTCAGAATAACTGTAGATTAATTTTACAGTGAATTTCAAGTGCACCTCTGATTTTGAGATTCTACAGATAGTATGATATTTAAATCAGAACCACTTTTACAAGAGGAAGCACTTTGTAATTCTGTACTGCAACAATACTGCATTCTGTGCATCATAATTTTAAAAGCAGCTTGTTGTTCTGTATGCATGATGGATGAAGGAGGAAAAAATCATTGCCTATTGGCTTTTAAATTTGCTTTGTAACGATCATCCTGTATAGGTCCATGTTTAAAGTAATTAAAATCTGTATATTTATTTTTATATCTGTTGCTGATGTTTTTGTATGTGTTGACTCCATAAATACTAAATACCTTGTGTTTAACTGCACTTGGTACTGACTTTAACTTATTATCTGATGATTTGTTCCACTGGTTGGAGATGACTTAGTCTGTGATGATTGTCTTGATCTTCAGCTGTTCCAGGTGAACCGAGCGCAATTGATGTAATGGAGCGAATGCCAAATAGCATCATCATTGATGTTGATCCACCAAACGAAGACGGAGGAGAGAAGGTCATTGGATATCATGTCGAATACGAGGAGAAGACGCTAGAATTCAAAACAGGTAGAGAGGGAAAACAACTCCTAAGCTCTGTCAATCAAACAGTTTTGTTGCCCTGCAGAGCATGAAGTTCAATCTCTTTCGTACTCAGATATTTTTCTAAATTATGGTTTAATTTGATTTTCTCAGTTCTGTTCTGTTGTAATCAACCACAGTCTGTTCTGACAAGTCTTAATAAACACGAGCCTATCAAACTTCTGAAAATGCTCAATTTGCTAAAAGCTGAACTTCATGGAAATTTCATAGATTATCTTAAAACTCAAATACTGTTATTATTATTTATTGTCTGTTTCTTATGTATTTGTGTAACACCACCATATTTATAATGATGGCTCCAAGCAGTTGGTAAATAATGACTGCACAGTGAAATACTGCATACATAGCTTAGAAGTTTCAAACATTCACACTGAACATTTCTATATGATCATTTAATCCTTTACCGACAAGCTGCATTAGTTTCCCAGTCACTTTTAGTACATGCTCGTCGTTAAAGGGTTAACCATGTCCAGCTACTTTGTCAGATAATTAATATGGTAGAAGACTAGGAGTATTATTGTTTCATGGAACTAAAACCAAAGGGGTGAAGAATAATAGGGGACAAGAAGGAAACATCCAGTCAGAAAGAGGAATAAGGGCAAATTACTTTACTGCCTATTAAGTAGGACCTTTGCATGGAATCTCCTTGTGTTTTGCATTTCATTTGTATAGATGTGTAACATTGTGTTTGCTGTAAGGGAAGGTTGTCCAGGTGTTGGAGTTTAGTTTGTGATGTGTTGAGGTCTGTGTGAAGTGGATCAATTGAAAAAATTACTGTACATCTGCATATATATTGCATTTTATATCTAAGGTCTTGAAATAGTTGCAGGGACAGTATTTGGTAATTATAATAATAAATTTTAATGAGATTTTTAAGAGTAGCATAAAGCATAACTGTAACTAACAGTACTAACTAACTTACTTGATGCGAAAAACATTTATTGTCAGGATGCTGCATACTTTTTAACTGTGTTTGTAAGATGTGTGTACACCAAAATACGATTAGCAATTGGTTAATAAAGAATATACTTACTTACTTTTTTCTAAGTGTAAGGCCTTATTTAGAATATACCGTTAAAGAGTTATGGAAACTATTGCCATATCTTTCTTTTCTAGTCAATATCAGTGGCCCGGGTATTAAGCCGACTTACAGCAGTGTTGCTGTCTTTGATGTTCAAGGTATATTGTTCTACATTGTGCCTTTCACGTTCTTTGGTGTCCCTCTGCATTGCATTCGTACCATCAACAATTACCTACGCTTTTGTGACTGATTGCATTTTAGCGGTTTTGCATGGCTGGCACGTCTGCTTCTTTTACACGTTTACTTAGTTCTCCTTAGTTACTCATTTGTGCTGGCGTTTACTAGTTTCTTAGTTGACATTACATGTTTTGTGTTATTTACGTAAAATCTTTATGATATGTAGTAAAGAGAGTGATGGAAAATAAATATTGTCCACAACCATCAGTGGGAAATTTGTTTATCTTTGGTACAGGAACTGTACCTTAGCTTCAATTAATTTTAATAATTACAATTTGATCTTAGCCAAAGGGCCAAGAAATGGGTTAGTATACTAATACTTTAATTTATATTGTAAGTTGCACCTTATGGCATTAGTATGATAGAAGATTTATTGCAAATGCTAAAAGCAAGGGCACAGTAGGGAAGGTTGATATTTCTTTACTAGTAGCTTACAGTAGTATAGTATTGCTCAGTCAGTGATAATGTCTGAGGTTTCTTCTTGAGTCAGCAGCTGGATGGTGGGTGATTGGCGTGAAGGGTAACTAGAGTCTGATCAAATAGTCTTCATTCCTTGATGAGCAGCTTATCAACCTTCAGCTTTGGTTGTCACACTCTCTTTGTCACTAATAATGACTGTTTAGGAATTGACTGGATGTGTGGCTTGATTTTGTTGTGCCTTCCTTTGGTGTATTGTGCATCTGATACCAAAACTTTAGTTTGAATGGGATTAATTTTAAAATGATTGAAGGGCATTGGTTGCTTTTGCCAGCTTTGTGGGTTCATTAAGACTGCTAAGCATTCTGAGACTGGCCACATAAGCTTGGTTTATAGTAAAAAATTTGCATTTCTGACTAACAATGTTAAATACTACCAGTTTGTGTGTGTTTTTTTATGGAATTCAGAAGAATTTAGATAATTTTTTAATTAAGAGAATTTAGATAACAAAATTGTATTCAGAACTTTTTATTTTGCATGCTTCTAACAGCATTCCTGAATAAAAATGTTATTTATGTTATTTTAACAACACTGAAGAAGCACTTTGACATGCTGTTATGTTATGTTCAAATGTTCATGTTGTTTGATATGCTTCTTGTGAGCTATTCATGACTAAACACATTACGCTGCTGGGTATGATAACAAACATCACAAAAATAAGCACTTAAAAGTTTTAATTGAGGAAATTAAGTTGCTCTAAGAGAAATTTTGTGTCATGAAGCAAGCTAACTGTCGTGAAATGCTGTGTTCATTGCTCATTCCCTTGCTCAAATCTCAACGGGGTCTTGCTTCAAAGTATCTATGTCACCAAATTCTCCGTCCTCTCTGCCAAGTCATTGCGTCCTCTCAGATCTTCTGACTGGCTTGACCTCTTCATTCCCCGTGTTAGGACCACAATGGCTCAATCCAGGTCCTTTGCCTGCATAGGTCCGTATCTATGAAATGGACTTCCTCCTCTATGCTCAACCATCCCCTCTCTGGTAGTATATATACCTCTTTCTCTCACCTTGAAACCTTCCTTTTCTCTCGGAGTACCTCGCACTGGGAGTGCTTCCGAAAGACTTATGCTGTGAGAAGCGCTTTATAAATGATCAAATACAATGCAATACAAAATGTGGCCCAGTTATCTGTTTGCTTTAGTTGAGCTTCATTGTCAGGCAACCACTCCCTAGATCCCAAGACAGTTATTTTATTTATTTGAGAGTCTGAAATAATTCTGTTACAGTTGCCCAGGTACACCTACAGTAAGCTATAAAATAATAGTTCAGGTCTAAGCGTCGCATAATTCCAGCATTATGTTGGAAGATAAATATGTCGCTGTGTGGACTCGTTTGTATGCTGTCTTTATTGTGGCCTACTTGTTTTTCAGGAAATAAAATAACAATTGAAAATTTGAAGCCAAGTACAACTTATCGACTGAAAGTGAGAGCAAAGAATGACGTTGGTGTTGGTGGTCAGTTGGAGCACACGGTCATAACAGAATCCATTCGTAAGTTTTCATCATGTTGCCTTTGTCTTTTATGTATGTACCTGGAGTAAAGAATTATGTATGAAGTGCATTTCTGGACTTAAATAGCGAGCTGTTCCTTGTGTACAGGTCTGATTATTCTCATTCTTTCTTTATGGCCCAGTTAGCTACATCGTCTGTATTCCATGCTGCTTTGTGTAAGAGAGAGTGCGGCTCGCGGTTCACGTGCTGAAGGTGGCTTATTTCAGAGATTTTAATTTTGGGCTAGCATGGTCCATACACGGGAACCTTAAATGGCATGGCACTTATTCAAATGGGCAAGTGGTGTTGAAGAATCTCACCCGATCAGTTCACTGAAAAATGAGTATAGTTGAGACCATACGGTCACTATATAAAATGTGGTAGTTTTACATTTGCATTCTTACTATAATAATGACTTTGCAGTTATTAAATCACTTATCTAAAGTTGTACACAGTTGAGTTGTTTGGGTTTATAGTTGTAGTCAGGACAAGATCTACTCAGTGCTCAGCCTGTTGAGTCTGAAAAACCAGTTAGGGTCTAAATTATAGGTTGATATTAAGGTATGAACTATGCATTGAGAAGATGAACCCCTAACTTCTCCTAAGCATCTGCGCAAAACATTTGTGAGATTAGATTTTAGTTGTTTGCATTTACGCTTCAGTATACCTGTGCATGATGGAAAACTTAGCAACAGACATCTTGAATTATTGACAAAATTAGTATGAGGGATTGAGAAGCTGTAGTTGTGATTCACTTTAAACAGTTCTAGTTACTGTATTTTAATTGTTAGGAAAGCCATATGCGATTGAAATCGTGTCACCGATGGAGGCTGAAGCGTTTGATTATTTGATTGAATGGAAGAAGCCAAACACCGGTGGACTGCCAATCAAGGAATATGAATTCAAAGTCAGGAGAGTAAGTTACATTACTGGTCTAGAGTTCTCTTGATAGATAAACCCTACAACGAAACTCTAGTTCACTATATGTGAGAAAATATAGTTTGTTGATAAGTTAAATTCCAAAATTCTGTTGGAAGCATGCAAATTAATGGTCCTGGATAACAAATATCTAAATTTATATAAGCTTCTCATACAAACATGTCATACATAGATGCCTGCACACATGTAAACATACAGCATACAAACTTATATGCATGCAATCCGTACTTGCAGACTTGACTACCGTAATTCACATCTTGTTGGTACCAATAAGGGACATTGCATGAACTACAAATAGCTCAGAACTCTCTTGCCAGAGCCATTACAAAGAACTTAAATATCAGCATATTACACACATAATGTATTCATTGCACTGGCTGCCCCCCATTGAACTAAGAAACCATTTCAAAATCTTTGTGACAGTTAACTATAGGGTGACTAGATAGGTCGAGAACGATTTTGAATGCAGACAAATATATGTTATACACAATATAATATGGAAAGTTGTATACTGGAGGATAGGTTGTTCAAATGAGAATGTTACGCCAAAAAAATAGATCATTTGCTCATTTAGTAAAATTTTAGCGCCAATATCCGTGACGTCATCAAATTCGTGCCAAGCAAACGTCCAGTTAGGCCGAAAACAATATTGTACGACCATCATTGTTAATCCACACATAATTAATTAATTAATACAAATTATCATTTAGTATTTAATAATGTTTCCTTTACTCTTTGTTACAGCCTCAAGTCGATTAGGCATCGAGCCGATTAGATTTTTTTCAGAGTTTTCAGAGGTATCGATGTCCATGCCTTACGAAGCCGACGTTTTAAGGTGTTCAATGTCTGGGGTTCGGGATCGGCATAAACAGTTGCCGCCATAATACTCCAAACATTTTCTATTGGTGACAAATCCGGCGAATTAGGCGGCCAGTCCCCCGGTGAGATGTATCCATTGATATTTTTGTTCAACCATTCGACTGAGGCTTTTGTGTGTGTGTGCACGTGCACCGTCTTGTTGAAATAATCCTTCGCCGTTATTATGAAACATTTTTGTGGCTGTTAGCTGAGCGCAGACTGCAGTTCGCTGGAATGCGGGTTTGACCTCTTTCTCCAGTATCTCATTAATGTAATAACTTGAAGTGACTGAAGTTTTATTTGGAATGATATGAAGTTTTGTTAATCAAAGAGATGTCATACCTCCCCACACCAGAACTGAGGGACTGAACTTCACCTGTGGAGCGTTTGGCCCACTTGCAAATCCACGCTTTAGAACGACCCAATTTCTTTCCTATAACACTGTAACTGTACTTTTCTTCCAATAATGTAATAGCTTGAGCCCTACTTTGCGATTCATTTAAGGCCGCCATTGCCTAATCGGCGTATTCACTAGTCAATGATAATGCTGCTTGTTTACGTTTGCTTGGCACGAATTTGATGACGTCACGGATATTGGCGCTAAAATTTTACTAAGTGAGCTAGTGATCTAATTTTTTTGCGTAACATTCTCATTTGAACAACCTATCCTCCAGTATACAACTTTCCATATTATATTGTGTATAACATATATTTGTCTGCATTCAAAATCGTTCTCGACCTATCTAGTCACCCTATATGTACTGCATTGTAACCAACCGACCTATCTATATTCCCAAACACTGTCAGCTGAAAGTATAGGTGGACAATTCATACACACATGCATGCATGAAGTAAAAATCAGTTTAACTTAAATACCAGTAACTTAAGTAGCTTCATACATTTTGCAAAGCGTTAGTATAGATTCATTTAATGATGATAAAAATAGTAGTTATAATAAAAGTGGTAGTAACAATAATTATAATATTAATCCAATCATAGATTAGAGTCGGTCTTGTGGAAGAAATTCAGAAGTGGGAGACGATTACAAACGTAGACAGTCCGGAAAAGCCAAAGGTACACTACATGCTCACTCGTCTCACTCCGAACTCCACTTATCAGCTGGTGATACAAGCCAGAAATGACCTCGGCTGGTCAGATCCAAGTTATCAATTCACGTTCGTAACTAGAGAAGGTGAGTACCTCAGTTTCCTCTGTAACATAAAAATTAACAATTTATGAAATCGATAACAACAGTATAATTATAATCATAATTATCAGTCACTCACTGAATCCATGACAAAATCTTTCCTCGTTCCAACAAAAATAATTACTTTTTTCCTCAAGAGCGTGAACAGGCACTGAGCCAAAGACCTTACAGCTTCCATGTGAGGACATCAAAGAAAGAGAGGAGGAAGAAGAGTCCCCAAGCCCAAGAGACAGTCAGTCATGCGTATGAAGTATTTGTTACTTCATATTTATTGCCCTCCGCTTATTAGGGCAGCTGGCCATTCCTCTCCAGCGAAGTCTGAACTTCCCACCAGCAATATCCATTCATGAGTTCACTGGCGGATGTAGGTGGAGAAGAAATCTCAAAGCATCTTTCTGCACTTGTGATGTAGAGTCCGCTATGCTACTGTTCACTGACAATGTCCACCCTCATTCGAACATTTTGGTCAACTGCACAATGAGGAAAACAAGACAACTATTATTAATTTTCTCTAAACTCTATGACGTTGTACCTGATTGCAGTGTGCCAATCCGAGTTGTCTTTGTAAATGAATATAATATTACTATCTATCTGCACAATTCAGCCTCAGTCTTGAAGGTTTCCAATATTTTGACCATGATGTTGAGTACTCCATCCTCCATTAACCCCATTTAGCCTCTTAAAACATCAAAATGGGTATGTAATACATCTGTAGGTATATGTTTACATAAACAGACATACGTGGCCTGTTACCGCCAATGGCAAAGAAGAGATGCTACGATCTCCGGCCCAGACAGCACCCATTTGAGCTGCCAGTCAAAGACAATAAAAACTTCATACCTAGAGTCCTCTATGCTTGTGTTCAGTGACAATGTCCACCTGTCATTTGAACATTATGGTCAACTGTGCATTGAGTTAAACAAAACACATATTATTTCTCTAAACTCTGATATTGTACTTGATTGCGGTATGCCAATCAAAGTTGTCATTCTCAATAAAAGAATATAATTATATTATGTGTATATTATGGAGATTTCGGTTGTTGTTGTTGTCAGCCACTGAAGCTGAGATGGCGAGCCTTTCAGCATCTGCCAGCTCTGGCATTGTCATTGGAGTTGTCATTGTTATCTGTCTCCTCATCCTGGTTACCATCGACCTCTCCTGTTTCTACATCAACGGCTGCGGCGTCACAAAGACGATCTGTGTGCATGTGTGTGGAAAGACGTACAGCAAAGAAAAGACAATGGAAGAAGGAGAAAGGTTTTTCTCATTTCAGTTTTGGATAAACAGAAGTTAGACTTGGCTTATCTAAACTGTGTATTACATTTAAACTCACCTTTGTGTTTCCTTCACAGTATTCTTCCTGTCATCAATGCCTTTGCTTGACTTGGTTTTAAGTAGCTTTTATAGAATACCATGAGCACTGTACTTCAATATTTATGTAATATGTTTAAGTTAACTTTATAGTATCATATACAGTGTTATGTATGTATATGTTGTGTAATATCAGACTACTTAAATCTATTTTAAAACACATTTTCTTAAATTAATAATATCGCACACTCCATGAATTACTAAGTTCTAGCCTACTGCATTGCAGAACATATTAAAATACACTTTCCTACACCATTTCTAAACTTTGATTTGGTTCATAAAAGTAGAGATAATAGAACAGTTTTAGAAGAAAATTGAGTGATAATAGAATAGTTTTTAGAAGAAAATGTGGGACTTATTTTCTTGCCAAGCCTTAAAATTGGAATTGATCTATAGCTACTAATTAATTAATTCAAAGTAATTGAGTGGATAATAATCAAACCAGAAACAGATAGGTAAACTGTTGACTGTTGTTCAAAGCACAAGTTTTTTTGTAGTGGCACAATTAAATGTGTGTGTGTGCGTGTCTTTACCTGCATGTGGGATGAGTTCCTCGGTAGCTTTTGTTGAGTTTCCTTCCAATGGAAGAGTATCTGTGGTGATTCTTTAAAATACAGCACCAAGGCTCTGAAGTCCGGTGAAAAGAAGGCAACTAAGCAGGAAAAGAAAAACACCACGGCTGAGTAAGACATTCCAGGATTATATTGTCCAATGTCTTACTGGCTTCCTGCTTCACTTAGAAGTGGATGCTGCATGACAATTAAGTTAGTCTGGTGGCTAAAGTGGGAAGGAATGCAGTTGGCGTTTATAGCTTTTACCTAGCCTATATACTTACATACATGCATATAAATGTGTATATAAATTTGTACATATATATATAATTTTATAATATATATATATTTAATGAATGTTGAGTCATAGTTATATTTATGGGCATGGGCATGCTTACCACATAGTTCAGCTATTTTTTAATTTATGAGCAGTGTTAGTGTTAGTATGTATTTTTCTGGTGATATTCTGGTGATATCCTGAGGATTTGTCTTGTTTATCATGGCTCTACTTGTGCATGTGTACAAGTATTGTTTGATATGTTTAACAAATCTTCACAGTCGTTTTGCACTAATCGTTGTAAATGCTGTTTTTTATGACCTAGCTGACCTCTGTAAACTTGTCTAGAAAATCTATCTGACGATGGTTGCAGATTAGCAGTATATCAGTTATTGAAAGCAAAATTCACTTAGCTGTGCTAATAGTGCCTCAGGTAGTACAAAGACTGGAAAACTGATTTGAAAGAGGAGGAAGTGGAGGAACAGTCCCTTAAGCTAGCCCTTAGGCAGCCATTGGTATGAAGTATTTGCGATTTCATTTTCTAAGCCATGTCTTTTGAGGGTGGGTGGCCAGTCCTCTCCCTCTCCATCTCATCTTCCCACGGACAGTGTATGGTCAGTGTACTCATCATAGCTGGCTTTGCTAGGGTTGCAGGTGGAACAGAAATCTCACACCAAATTTCTACCCTGGCGGGGAGCAGTGATATTTTACTTCAGGAAATAATTTTCATTTTACTTCTATTTCAGTTCGGACATCCTCAATTTCAGTTCTAATTTCAATTACAGTTCTTAAAAAATTTCAGTTATACTTCTAATTTCAGTTTTTTAAATAATTTCAGTTCTCATTTCAGTTCTTGTTTGAAAATAATTTCAGTTATACTTCTTTATACAGCCAGTGTTAAATTAAACCAAGTTCGCGCATTTTCATTATAAGATGCGTTTCTTTAATTTTAAAGAACCCTCTTATTTCCAGTGACGTTTGCTTGTGGTTTCTTCTCCCAGCTGTTAGAAGTCTTCTCACAGAAAATATTCTTTCGACATTAGCTTGAGAAGCCAGAGCTGCAAGATCTTCTGCAAGTGGGGCAATAAGCTATTATTGTCGTTGACTTGCCGTCTTTCCCTCAAAAAATATGTAGGCCTATAATGTTTTATGCACTAACCAGGCAATTTGAACATCGGATCTAGTTTGTATCATTTCCCGAAAAGGATGACCGACCATAGTTTTTGGATAGTCTGAATCTTCAATCTACTAACATTTTGGGTCGCGTTTCTGTTTTCTCGTGGTGACAGCCACGTAGGCCTACTGACTGGAATCAGTCACATGAAAATTTCGTGTCAACCCGTTTTTGCCTTGTCCTCCTTCTTAGTACATTTCTTAATATATGTAAGCTTATTATAGTCGTTGTAGATTCGAAATCAAATTGCTTAAAATTTCACCTGAAAGTGCAGTTCCGCTTGCACTCACCCCTTTTATGGTCCAAATTGTTGCATTATGTATTTTGTTTGTTCTTTTCAGTAGGCCTACTGTATGCCTATTTAAAAAATCCCATACATGGCTTTCTAACGTAGCCCAGTGAACAAACTGCACAAAGTACTTAATGATCGAAATGGATAAACTTTTCAAAAAGATTTTCTATTAACTAGTCTTATCGCGACGTTGAATATTATAAACTTACAGGGAATGATCCAAATGAAAATGACCATAATATAAATTGCACATGGAAGCATGTGTCAAGTCAATGATACTACAGTTTCAAGAGTCAGAAAGTATGTGCGCCTCTTAGCCGTAAACATAACTGCATCGGAAAACTATCAATGAAAATTTCCAATTATGTTATTAATTTCAGTTCGAAAATTATTTTCCGTTTTTATTCTAATTTTCGTTCAGTGTGCTTGATTTCCGTTCTATTTCAGTTTTCGTTCTTAAAATAATTTCAGTTACAGTTACAGTTATACTTAACGGAAATCAATATTTTCAGTTCTAATTTTACTTAACGTTAACGAAAATATCACTGGCGGGGAGTTGAACCCTGACCTCTTGGTTGACATTCCAGCATGCTAACCACTACACTATCAAGCACCCCTGTTGATTTGAAAGAGCTGTTGAGCATATACAAAGAAATGGACACTGTCATTGTATCCCAATTCACTGAGCACGTCTCCCACACTACATCGTTGCAAATCTCTAGAAGAAGAGTCATTAGAATGGAAGACGTTTGAGTTAAGTGAATGTGCAAGTGCACCAAGAGTAAAACTTGAGGTTGCTGAATTTGCACTGAAATAGCAGGGCTTTTGTATAAGGAAAATCCAACAAAAGTTTTGTGATCAACATCAGGATTACCCCTTGGACAGTCTGATAACAGTCAAGACTCCTTTGAATTTTGATCAAACAAGTAACATAGGCCATGTTTATGTTTGTGAGCATTAAAGTAAGGATAAATGAGAGACACTTCCTTCTCTCCATCCTACTTTCCATCCTTCCTTTCATCCATCCGTCTTTTCTTAGTTTTTTTCTTTTTATACAACACAATTTTATTCCTTTAGTTTTAGGCCTAGTAGACGTGCTGTCTTGCACAGTGGAGAGCGTAGGTACCAATGTTTCTGCTGACTTGTTAGGCCACTGCGCATACGAAATGGAGAAATGTGGGTACATTGCATGAGACTGAAAGCAGTTTGTGCTCAGCTGTCTAGTTAAGTAACTGACTTGGATTATTTCTTTAGCAAAGTGGTATTGTGACAGTCTGTGTTTATCACCAACTTTCTTTGGAATGTCTTGTTACTAATTTACCTCCTCTATATGTCGTTCTCATCTTTCAGCATGTTTAAGTGATACAAAAAGGGGGTATATAAGTATTCAAATACCTGTTCTACCCTGTGCATTTATGTACTGCTCATACTACCCTTGCTCCTCCTCCTCCTACTTCTCCTTTACCTCCATTTCCTCTAATTCCTTCCCATCCTGTATTCCTCTGTCTCCTCTTCCTCCTTCTGAGCTCGTGTTTATCAGTTCCTTGCTCTATCACGTGATATTTATCACTTGTTGCTCATGTCTGAAGTAACTTTCATTTGTATTGTCCTCATCATTCAGTGACTTCTAAGTGCACTCTACACCATGGAGCCCTGCAACAGTTCGATCGCTGGTGTAACTATGTGTTTCTGCTAAAAGGAAAGCTAATCTGTGCTGTGGGTTGCCATCGTAGTCTGTCATTTTTACACTTTATCTGGTCTGTTGTGTTCCAGAGAGAAATTGAAGGATAGCCATCCAGATGGAAAGAATGATACTGGTAATGACACCAAGGAAGAAATTACACTCGAAGAGAAAGACAAACTAATGGATGACAAGGTGTCTCCTTGTTCTTTTGTTCTTATCTTATTCTTGTGAACACAATAACAGTCATCTTAAACACTTTCAATTTCACGAGGTGCTCAGGATTTCATTTCTGTCAAACATCGAGATTCATATAACTATCCATTGAATGATTCTATGAATTATTCTGCTCCTGTTCTGAGAGTGAACTATTTTAATGAATCGTGAATGGTTTCTGCTGTGGTTTGACTGCATGACCCAAGCCCTATCTGTGGATAGAAAACTATTTTGAGAAGAGTACATTTCACTATTTTCAGCTTCCCTCCTGAAAGTAATATTATTATAATATTCGTTTATTAATTCAAACTGACAAAATTACACTATATAGTAGTAACAGATGATAACAAGTTTAACAGGAGTCGAATTTAACTGTGGCAGCCTGCAAGGCGCCCATCTGTCCTACTGCTCATTTTACACGGAGTTGAAGGTTGAGTCAACCTTATGGGCCTGGGCTAGATGATAGCGAATCCGCATCCTTCTATTTTTCTTTCTTAGGTGTATTGGCCAGCAGTGGGTTTCAAAGGTTCTGGACATCAGTGCATTGCAGGACACTGCTTTGTGGAGTGGCACTTGTGCACAAACAACTAGCCCACAGTCATTACTTGGAGTCCGCTAAGCATGAGGCTTTAGCCTGCAATCAGTATGTAACAGACCCAGCATGGTAACTGAATACTATGGGATGGTCAAAATGTTAGAACCTTCAGCATATTTTTAGTGAGCAATTGCTTAGCACCACTGGTGATGCATAGTCATGAGAAAGTTGTGCTATATAAACACGTGATTCATATTTGGTAAATGTACATTTTATTGTGTGTTGTTTACAGGTTAGGAAAGAACACAACATGCATTGAGCAAGAGAGCGCATGATGTTGTTCTTCCTCCCACTCCTCCTACTCCTAGTCCTCCTCCTCCTCCTCCTCCTCCTCCACCACAGGTGGAAAAGTTGGAAAGAATGTACAAAGAAGACAATTTCATTTTATGTGATGAGTCTGTCTGTTGAGATTAACCTCTTTTGTGAGAATTCATGCCTTGAGGCAGATGACTACTTGTCTTATTCTCTTTGAATAACAAGTGTGTTTCCATTGATGTATATACTTTATTCAGTGTCAGTGATTGCACATGTACTGTAATCTGAATAATTATAGCATGGTAACTAGCTGGTTATAGCTAGCATCTTTGCGGGACTAGATGACATTCTGTCATCCCAGGTAGCATGAAACTACTGCGTGTCACATCTCTGGGTTGAAGCCGTAGTGTGAATTTCTGTGAACACTGAATTTTAAGGCCTTGACATTTCTGAGAAGTGCATTCTGGTACCGCACTTCATATATGACATTTTCTGTTTTTCTATGGTGACTTTTTACAGTGCTTATGATAATATCTTGACATTCTGACTCATGTAAAAATTGAGGAATTCTATTATCATCCATGTGTTTGCTAATAGTTATTTATCAGATGCTTTTAGCCACTTTGTCAATTCCATAATAATTATGTATGATAGTTTGACATTGTGTCACTTTGTATCCTTTGTGTTTGCGATATTACACTGCTTAACAATTAGCGTGAAAGTCAGTATCACGTGTTTCTCGTGGCTACGATGTAGTGCTGCACTTATAATACTTTCATAGTAATTATATTCTCATCAGACTATTTAAATTTGGTGAATTTATTTGTAATTTTATGTTGTATTAAGCACTTGATCTGATG
Source organism: Aporrectodea caliginosa (assembly GCA_020284085.1). NCBI lineage: Eukaryota > Metazoa > Annelida > Clitellata > Crassiclitellata > Lumbricidae > Aporrectodea > Aporrectodea caliginosa. The sequence goes on from JACEVL010001876.1 coordinate 75,554, forward strand.
TTTTGTTTTGTTAAAGATGGAAGATGCCTTTGAAGCTATAAATCCTTCCATTTATCTAAATAGCTGCAGTTGGCATGGTGTCAGCTGATGTGGTTCACTATGGCAGTTTTGACGTATTTGTCTATTGTCATATCCTCTCGTTTTCTTCGTATTGTCAGATCCTCTCGTTTTCTTCGTATTGTCATATCCTCTCGTTTTCTTCATATTGTCATATCCTCTCGTTTTCTTCATATTGTCATATCCTCTCGTTTTCTTCATATTGTCAGATCATATTGTTTTCTTCATATTGTCATATCCTCTCGTTTTCTTCATATTGTCATATCCTCTCGTTTTCTTCATGTTGTCATATCCTCTCGTTTTCTTCAATTTGTCATATCCTCTCGTTTTCTTCGTATTGTCATATCCTCTCGTTTTCTTCATATTGTCATATCCTCTTGTTTTCTTCTTTGTTATTGATGTATGAATCACGACAGTTTAAGACTGGATTTTCTGTGGTTATTGTTTCGTATTTAAACCAGATATGAAAACAGATATCTAGCCCTTTTATCATGATTATAATATCAATTAAGTGTTGGCTTTTGTATCTTATGTTAATATCCGCATCAGCCTCACTGTCAAGAGATTATAAGTGTGAATTTTGCTGCAATGTGTACCTGTTATGCTGGGCTGTAAATGGCATTTTTGTCGTCATACATATTTTTATATAGCGTAACTGTAAGAGTTGCATGTGTCTCTTGTCATGGTTTACTTTGAAAAAACCTTAGTGGGGTTAAACTCTGACCAATTCAAAGGCAGCATATCAAAATCCTTCTTTGACTCTACTTTCTCAAGTCTTTTTCGAGGGTAGCGTAGCTAGACCGTGTACGATGTGAACCAGGGCCAGGTGGTCATTAGCAAAAGAGCCCGGTATTAAACCGGTGTCTTCACTTAACATTCCCATTTCTGCTACTTGAATTGAACTGCCTGGTTGGCCGCTTGGTTTTGTTAATGTGATGCAGGTGCACTGAAGTTGAGCAAAACTTGGATGGGTGAAGGTCCACCCACATAGGCATAGGGGAAATTTCAGTGGTGGGGCAAGAAGCCGCAAGCTTTTACTTCTGCCCAAAACAAAAATAACACTACACGGTGTTGTGCCAACACTTTACTCCTTCTCCCAAAAAACACGAACTCCCAAATTCAGGGGGAGGGGGGCAAACTCCTCTCTGTCCTCCCACCTCCTATGCCTAGGACCATGTATTACCACACCCACTCAACCCTCAATTTGTATTAAGGCAAGCTGGAGGTTAAATAGTTGTGGGGTTATTGAATTGCTGTGGTCCTATTGCACCTCACCAGCTGATCAATTGACCTTGAGACCTCTCTTTTGAGGAGAAGCTTATAAACGAGCGTTACTTTGCTTTGCTGCCAGATTATAATGTCTGGATATTTTTAGTTAAAGGGGCAAAATTCTGCACTGGGTAGCTGTTGTGTGGTTCCCTTTAATTATCAGCGAAGAATTTCCTTTACGTACAAAGATAGATTCTTCTTGATATTATATAAAAACTCTACCAAGGAGTGATGTCTTTCCAAAACTGTCCTTCTGTAATCGCTCATTATGTTGCCTCTTAAAACAGTGCCGGGTATATACGGGTAGTTGTGTGGGACAAGTTACTGGTTGTTACACACTCGCCTGCCTTAATGTTTGGTTAAAGTATTGATTATCTCTGTTCTTGAACCATCTTCCTTTTGTACTTTAACTACTTTATATGACTATCTTCATTCATTTTTCTTTTCATTTGTTTCCCATTTCTTTCTTTCTTCCTTATGACCTGTTTTTTATATATGATCTGCCGAATTCTTCTTTTCTAATAAATTTCTACTATCTGATGCTCTCTTATTTCTCAGTTTGCACATATTTTTCACATCTTTCATTTTGTTTACTTCTTTCCTCCAACGCTTTCCTATTTTGTAGAAAGCTTCTGGTCTCTCAGAAGAGCAAACTGGGAAATTTTTGTAGAGATAAGTTAATAAAGAATATATTTGGGTTGTGTAACATACTTGCCCTCCTAGTCTACAGATGAAGTTAGAAAAGGTTGACATTTTATAGCTAGTCACGAACATGTTTAAGGTGTGCTGTAGGTGTTAATGAATGTTTTTCCAGATGGTTTCTTGGTTTTCCTTTGTACATAATGTTTTATCAGCCTTTTTACAAATGTGTTTTTTTCTTTTCCACCCTTTTCACCACTAATTTCTGAGTTTTCATTTTCAATTCTTGGTTAGAGAAACTCTACCCAAATGTGTATTTTTAACCCTCTGTCTCTTTGTTCTTTATTTATATGCCTGGTCGGTGCATAGATTTGTGCATTGCTTAAAATTGTATAAGTATGCGGATAACAGTGACGTTTTGTAGTGAATAACTTTCATTAAGGGCGTATCCACAATGACTATGACCACAATTACTGTGTGCTGTTAAATATGTCAGCATTGCATTAGAAGTGAACTTTGGTGTAGTAACAGTATATATATATAATCGCCTTGAAAAACATGTGTTGAAATTTTATTGTTTTTACAATTTAAAATGTTATGTAATGTAATGATATTTACATAGCACCTCCCAAACACGTTTCTTACATTGTCATCTAATTGTTCTAAACAAGTGCAACACGAGGTAAACAGAAAGTGTGTTGAGCTCAATGCATGAAACAAGCAGGCCCGTAGGTATAAAGGAAGAAGGAACATCTGTTGGACGAGAAATCTCGATGAGCTCATAATGGTGTGCGGAAGCGGAGAAGTGGGCGGAATTAAGCCTGGAAATCAAAGCTCTCTGATGGATGTAGGGCCTATGCTGGGGCAGTGCCGACTATTACAAATCGCCCTAGTGGGCCTAGTAAATGTAATTGTTCGCGTTTTTATATAGCTACCGTAGGCCTATATGGCCTCAACCCTGCTAATTTTTCAATGAATTGATCGGGTGAGATCCTTCACCACCGCTTCAATGCCCGTTTGAATGGATGCCACGCCATTTAGGATCGGAAGGATCCCCGTGCAAGGACCGTGCTAGCCCGAGATTTAAATCCCCGAAATAAGCCACCATCGGGACGCAAACCGCGAGCCCCATGCTCTTTCACAGAGGCGCACGAGACGCAGTCTACGCTCTTGCCAATGTAGCTAACGGGGCCTGTGGGATCCGTACATTCAAAGGAAACGATTGCAGCCTATCTCGTATATCAAGATATCTGGGAGGACTTTGACCACTACTTGGGCAGCACAGTTGAGGACCCACTGGAGTATGCTTCAATGAGCATTTACTGTAACTTGCAGTGTGGGTAGGGAATTTACCCTGCCAACATTTTCTTGAGCACTAGATGGGACCCGTGTGGGCTCGCTACGGGGCCCATATTTGAATATGGGTTTATGTGGGCTCCATACGTGCATGCTGGTAGGGTATGGACCTGCAAATTGATAATTTTCTCATAATTCGAAGCTTTAGCCTGAACTGGCAGCAGACGCTATTAGGCCTACGTACCAGGTGTGTATTGTTCTGGGTATGCATGCACCGGTTTGCATGTATGTTTGCTTGCAGCCGTGTGGTTGCATCTTTTAACGAAAATGAATTTCATGAGAAATCTAGAACAAATAAGATCAATGGCTTTAAAATGCTGCTCTTGGTTTTAGATGATATCTACTTCACCGTACCGTCTGTTTGAAGTTGCACTGGTCTATGACCCACCCTTAACTAAGCCTGTCTGCGATCACCCAATCCTCTCGGAACTTTAAATATTGAGTAATTTCCAGTGTTTGACGACATCTTATGGCTGCCAGGTCTGTTGACGTTGCCCTCTTCATTTATCCTGGCTTGGGACTGGCACCACCAGTATTTAAACGGCCGTGGCTAAGTCGAATCTGTCGCTGAACGTATCACTAAAGGAGTCGCTAAGAGCATCATCAGCAGCAGCAGATCCTTCTTAGGCCCTATGTGTCTTGTTGGCAGCTGAGAGCAAAGAGCGTTCGATCGATATGCATCTTCCGTCTGACTACAATATTTTCATGTGGATTTACGACGGCCTTTAGAATATCAAGGCTCCTATGCACATTATTTCAAACATGTCCACTACCCGGTATTCATTGCTGTGTGCGCGCGCGTTCACACACCTACACACACACACGCACGCACACACACACACACACACACACACACAAACACTCAGAGGCCAATATTTGTCACAATGCATCAAGAATGTAGCTTGGCTCGTGTTGGCCTAGTGCTGCGTGTTCGACTACGAACAAGCTCCTCAGTTCTACTCCATGAGCTGCATTGGCTTCCTGTTCAATTCAGTATAAAATTTAAATTGGCCTGTCTGACATACTCCGCACCAGCACACCTCCCTACCGTCATTCACTACTAACTCCTTACATCCCTCCTCGTTGCCTGCGATCATCAAGTTCGGGTCCTTTAGGCTCAGGCCTCGATGCAGAACAGCTGTTGGCTCGCGTGCATTCCATGCCTCTGTCACCATAGGAATGGAATCGACTGCCACTCTCTCTTCGTAGCTCAAATTCACTTCCTTCCTTTAAAAAGCGGCTCAAAACTCGCTATTTCTCCTCGGCTTTCAAGCACTTAGATATCTAACTTGGATATCTCTGTCTGAGCACACACTTTGCACTGATGGAGTACCACAGGGATCTGTCCTCGGCCCTTTATTATTTACAGCCTTTACTTCCCCATGGCAATCAGTCGTATCGTTAAGCACTTTGGAATACAATTACAACAGTACGCGGATGATACTCAGCTCCATATTGCTTGGTCACACACCAGTCCTGTAAACTAGAACTTCAGGAGTGCCTCTCATCTATGTATGCATGGTTCTGTTTCAATAGTTTGGCTATAAACCCAGACAAGTCTGAAACAATTTTGTTCGGCTCATGCCAATGACTGCGTTCTTTCTCTTCACTTTCTAGCATCGACCTCCCAGGCACTGCTGTGCCACTTTCAGTTAGGCCTACCGTCAAAACGAAGAGAAATCGTAGACATGGTTACGATTGTCTTCAGACGAAGAGTAAACGTAGATAGCCTATGGTTACGATTGTCTTGAGACAAAGAGAAAACGTAGATAGCCTATGGTTGCGATTGTCTTGAGAGAAAGAGAACACGTAGACATGGTTACGATTGTCTTCAGACAAAGAGTAAACGCGTAGACATGGTTACGATTGTCTTCAGACAAAGAGAAAACGTAAACATGGTTACGATTGTCTTCAGACAAAGATTAAACGTAGATAGCCTATGGTTACGATTGTCTTCAGACAAAGAGTAAACACGTAGACATGGTTACGATTGTCTTCAGACAAAGAGTAAACGTAGACATGGTTACGATTGTTTTCAGACAAAGAGTAAACGCGTAGACATGGTTACGATTGTCTTCAGACAAAGATTAAACGTAGATAGCCTATGGTTGCGATTGTCTTGAGAGAAAGAGAACACGTAGACATGGTTACGATTGTTTTCAGACAAAGAGTAAACGTAGACATGGTTACGATAGTTTTCAGATAAAGAGTAAACGTAGACATGGTTGGTTCAGACAAAGAGTAAACGCGTAGACATGGCTACGATTGTCTTCAGACAAAGAGAATACATAGAGCCTATAGTTGCGATTGTCTTGAGACAAAGAGAAAACGTAGACATGGTTACAATTACGATTCGATAGTCTTCAGACAAGGAGAAAACGTAGACATGGTTACGATTATTGTCTTCAGACAAAGAGAAAACGTAGACATGGTTACGATAATTATTGTCTTCAGAGAAAGAGAAAACGTAGACATGGTTACGATATTATTGTCTTCAGAGAAAGAGAAAACGTAGACATGGTTACGATTGTCTTCTAAACTATAGTTGATCTAATTATGCATCAAGCTTCAAACTTCTAAGAATAACTTAAATAGGATATGTAGGCTATAATAATAAATAGGAAATTTGGTAAAATAAAGTGGCTAAAATGAGCTCCACTTGGCAGCAATCAATCAATCAATCATAATATTTATATAGCGCCTCCTAAAGGGCTCTATACTCAGAAGCGCTCCCAAGCGTCTGCAAATGCTCTAAAATGCGTCAGCTGGGGCTCAGACCCCGCTGGGGAGCTTATGACACGCTCTTCTTACGACGTACACCCTCAGACCCATAGTCGTGGCAGACTTTGTCCCAGTAGTCAAAATCCGTTAAAATATTATGCACTGCTCCTCGTTGCCTGCGATCATTAAGTACAAGTCTTTTAGCTGAGCCACGATGCAGAACAGTTGTAGTTATATGGGTTCTCTTGCATTCCATGCCACTGCTACTAAGAAATGGAATCGACTGCCACTCTATCTTCGTAGCTGAAATTCATTTCCTTCATTCAAAAAGCGACTCAAACTCACTATTTCTCCTTGGCTTTCAATGATTTGGAAATCTAAGCGCATCTTCACATGGCGGCTGACTATCCGCGCCTCAGTTTCACATTTCGGTGTGACCTTATGCGCGTTACAAATTTAATTATAATAATAATTAGGCTATAATAATATATAGCCTACCGTATGCCCAATTATATTAAGCCTATGTATCTATAAATCTATTATCGCCGCCTTTGATATCAAAAGTATCTATCAGAGCCAGTCCTAAGCCTGGAACTCTCTTTAAGGGAGAAGTGCGAAGGTCGAACGGATGGAGTGCAGATACTCCGTTCGTAAAGAAAAAACGAATAAAATCCAATGCATCTTCACCTAATCTTGACGGCTTCGACTAACTGCGCGATCAAATTCACATTTCAGTGTGACCTTGCGTGCGATTACAAATTTAATTATAATAATTATAATAATATATAGCCTACCGTAGGCCTATGCCCAATTATATTATGCCTATAGGCCTATGTATAATAAAATTAATATGATGAATGCCCTGTCGGAGCCTTTAGTGGGATGGACAAACAAACAAACAATTAAACAAACGGAAGGACAAACTTTTATAAATATAGTAGGTCTATAGATTCTGAAAGTTTGTCAAAGGCTCGCGAAAGGAACGCTTTAGCGATTTGAAATTTTTTACAAAACATTCTTACGCGAAATTGTAGGTCAACGCGACTATTTTCAGCTCGCAATTTACTTTAAATGCCAATGTATGGACATTTTAGATTTCCAAGTGGTGGGTATACCGTTTCAAATTACGCCGACATTTCTGATTTCTCATAACGTCATACGGCACACGACCTCCTAAATAGAGCATTCGCGAGACATTTCGGGATTTCTCCGACAAACCAAAAACGTCATCTAGCTACATTGGTAAAAGCTGCGTATGTTGCATATATAAACAGCGTGTGGATCGCGGTTCGCTTCCCGAAGCTGGCGTATTTCAGAGATTTAAATCTTGGGCTAGCACGGTCCTTGCACGGAATCCTAAATGGCGTGGCGTCCATTCAAACCGGCGAAGGCCGAAGGATTGGGACTCATCCGATCAATTCATTGAAAAATGAGCATGGTCGAGGCTATAATTATTATTCGGTCGCTATAGAAAAAAGCGAACGTTTGCATTTAACATTTTCAGATCCAGCGGAAACGATATAATAGGATAGAGCAAATTCAAATAGGGCCTACACGGGCGTAGGTACCCGGTCAAAAGCAACCAAAGTTAACCAAGCAAATCAAACGGGAATGATATATATAAAGGTATACAGATAACCCGTGCGAAGCCGGGTAACTACATCCAGTATATATTTCTGATTATTTAAGTCTACTAGCCTATTCACACGATACATGCGTGTAATAAGTATTAATAAGCATATTTAACTAGCTATGCTCATTTATATTATCTACGTAATTAGCAACTTCTATTGCGCCAGTTTCTAATGCACAAGGTATCAACAAGGCATGTACGTAGTAACGCATGTGTATGTATGACAATGTATGTGTGTATGTATGTATGTATGTATGTATGTATGTATGCATGCATGTATGTATGCATGCAATGCATATGTTCGTATAAACCGGATGAACTGCATGTAATATACATGTATTATCTTAAAAGTCTGCTTGCGCTCATTTTGACTGGCTGCCCGTAGACGGTGGCTTACAACTGCAGCGCTGGACCTCCATGCACGCGGCATAGGAGCTCGGCTCAGCGAGCGCCGTGCCTAGGAATATCATTTCCCATTAAAGTGCTCCTTTATTGCCGGGTGCAATAAAAATCCTCCGGCCGAAGAACCAAATTGGACTGCAGGGCTTCACATCCATCGAATCCGTCTAATCGATTCGTCCGTTGTTCCGTCTCTCCCTCTCCTTCCTTCGACCCTCTTTCCATCCCTTCCTCCTTCATTCCCTCTCTCATTCATCGTTTTTGTCCGTACATATCTGTGTTCTGTCCTCTCCATATCCGTTCTTCTTTCCATACGTACTTATCTGATATTCCGTCCGACCGACCGACCGTCCGTCCTTCCTTCCTTCCATCCATTCATCAGTCCGTCCTTCCTTCCTTCCTTCCTTCCATCCATCCGTTCGGCCGTCCTTCTTTCTTTCCGTATTTCCCTCGGACTCCCTCCTTTCTTCCTTCGGTCCGCCCGTCATTTCTTCTGTTCGTCTTTCTCTCCTTCCGTCCGTCCGTCCTTCCTTCCTTCCTTCCATCCATCCGTCCGGCCGTCCTTCCTTTCTTCCTTCCTTCCGTCTGTCCGTCCGTCCTTCTTTCTTTCCGTATTTCCCTCGGACTCCCTTCTTTCTTCCTTCGGTCCGCCCGTCATTTCTTCCATCCGTCCTTCTATCCTTCCTTCCATCCTTCCTTCCTTCCGTCCTTCCTTCCTTCCGTCCTTCCTTCCTTCCTTCTTTTCGTCCGTCCGTCCTTCATTCATTCCTTCCGTCCGTTCGTCCTATCCGTCCGTCCTTTCCTTCATTCCTACTTTTTGTCCTTCTGATCCTTCACGATCTGTGTGAGCGCCTCTCTGACTGTAATGAATGCTCTCGTCTACATGTATATCTTTGCCTGCCTGCGGAATTTTGCCATGTTGAGGTCGAATGTTTTAGAAAATTTTGATGACCTTTTGTTTAGTCATAGTTCAACTTTCGGCAGCGAACGAATATTTTAAAGTGTCCAACATTTCTGAAAACAGTTCAGTAGCCTATATGGGTCTTTACTAGAAAAGTTAATGGTCGAGGTTTTTAATCATTAGGTTTTCCTCTGCCTGTGTACCTTCCCCATCTGCTGCTCGCTTTATCCTTGATTTCTAGTCTTTCCGGTCTACCTATGGTTATCCCATTCTCCCTACGGCTCTTTGCGTTTACATGGCTTCTATGTGCACTTCTGAACTTTGCAGGAAGGACATTTTTCAAACTACAGTTTATTTCCTGTACATTGCCCTCTTTCGCATATTGTCGTGACATTTTCATTGTGGTTTTCCTAACTGGTTTCCTAAATGGTTTTCCTAAATGGTTTTCCTTAATTGGTTTTCCTTAATTGGTTTTCCTAGCTTCCTTCTTTTGTAGCTTGAACAGTTGGCTGTTACGCCATCATAACTGTGTTTCTTCTAATTTACAATGCAAACAGTTCCAAAAAAGTGTTCAGAGCGAACACGGTGACGCGCGACCCTAATATGAAATTGGGGCATGTTGCTCAATTGCATGGCTCCCTTGTTACAGCCGTTGCTCGTAAAAGACGTAGGGTTAGCGAGAGGCCGACTGTATCATGTTGTTGGTCGTAGATGGCGTTATTGTTATTCGAGGACAGAAATTTATGTCTGATTACACAGCGCACACTTAAAATGCTGCACGAACGAAACGTGGAGGGTTTTTGCGGATGACGAATGTGACGCGAACGTTGAGAATAGATACCCGAGGATGTTGCCTCTTATCTTAACATTGTTTTGTTATGATACAGATGCTGCTGATGATGATGATGAAGATGATGATGATGCTGATGGTGATAATGATGGTGATTTGAGTGACTTCCTTAATCCAATACTAAATTCTGTGTAGCTCCCTCTATCATTGTCATTCTTGTGCATTTTGACCCATGCAGGGACGTTATCAGATTTCAGTTGCATTATATTGCATTGTATTGTATTCGTGTAGCAGCTTCCTCTTCCTCCACATTTCTTATTCCTTTTTATTTAATTGCCACTGACCTTCCGATTCTTCTTCTTTATCCTTTTCATCTTCCTTTGTTACCCTACTCCCAGTCTGTCCCAGACCTTCCCTCCTCCTCCTATTCTACTTCCTCCCCTTCCCTCATATAACATAATCACCGTCTTCCCCTCCTCGTCATTTACTATTCTTCTCCTCTTAGACATCTTCCTTAACATCGCTTTTTTCTTTTCCCATCCATTTCCATATTGTCCTACTTTTCTCTTTTTCAGGGCCGGATTTAAGCATGAGCTACATGGGCGCCATACTAGGGGCTCCAACCGTTGTAATTAGTTAACTATAAATCCAAAATGTTAGGCATTGCCTCTATCACCTTCATCTGTATGAGTCAGTATGACATGTCATAACTGTAGGCATGGGGTTGTCCCTATAGAAGATTGCACATGAATAAAGGCAAAAAATCCGCTGTACAATGGGCCCACCATATTGTGTACCCACGGGCCCCACCACTCTAAATCCATCTCTGTTCTTCTTTCTCCTCCTCTTCATCTTCTTCCTTCTCCTCTTCATCGTCATCGTCCTCTTCTCGACTGCGCGGCGGCCACCTAAGCATCTCCAGGCGCCATCTGTCTCCTGCTGCAGCAGCCGCATTCAGTCGCTCGAATGCCGATCAACATGGGGCTGATGGGTGACCGTCGACTGATCCGCATCCGAGGCCATTTACTTAGCGCCAACCAATTCCTCACCAGTGGCAACAGCGTCTCCTCTTCCACAGCGCAGCAACAACGACGACGACAACGACGATGAAGACAACGACGACGATGACGATGACGACGACGATGACGACAACGACGACGATGACGACGACAACGACAACATCGACGATGACGATAACGACGATGACGACGACAACGACGATGGCGACAACGACGATGACGACGATGACGACGACAACGACGGCAAGCCACATTTGTCAGGGCCCTTTTATGCAATAACTCGCCACATCCTCTTCATAGTCCTTCCACATGATGCGTCCTTCTCCTCCCCAACCCATCCCACCAATCCCCCCATGCACTCCAATCCTATTTCGATCTCCGTACCAGCTGTTCTTCTTGAAAAGCCCTCGCCCTTAGATTTACGGAGTCTATTCGTCGACTGCAACTAATAGGCCTACCTGCCGCGGATGCGTTCCAACAGGTGCCAGTCACGTGGTCGTGGACTGCTGCAGGTCATTTCGACGAAGACGTCAATCATTCTTAGAAGTGTCAATAACAGCAGAGGATGCGCCATCTTATTAAACTGACGCAAAGCGAATTATCCGGAAAGCTGCGTTTTAGATTTTTAAAAAAGTAATTATATTCATGCACATAATTATGTGATTGCGATTCCATTCCTATTTAGACCTTAAAGGACGTTGTTTTTTAGTATTAGTCAATAATTAATTGTAATGTAGCAAAACATTTATAAAGCGCCACTTAAGAGTCTCTCTGGAGCGCTCAACATGTGTCCATCAAACAGTTGAAAAAATGCGTCTCTAAGAGTTTAGAGAAAACCATATAGCCGCGTGCAGCAAGCACAGACAGTTAGCCAGTTAGTTTTCTACTAATACACGTACAATGTATCTAGCGATCTGTCAGCTGTATAGAGGGTACTTCCTGTGAATAATTATTCAGAGGCTGAGAATTGTAGGTCCTGAACGGTTAGTAGCTGTTGCCTGTGTCCTAATAAAAGTGAAATAGTCTATAAAATGACTTGAAATATAGAAGCTAACATGTGGCAGTATAAAAATCGGGGTGCATCTCCTCTCCTCCCTCTCTGAATGGTCCATACGTATGAAGTGTATTTTGTAGGGAGTGATCTTCTCCACTGATTCAGATTACCTCCTACTGGAGAGATACTTATCTTCCTCATATTTTGCTCCTCGCTTTGCAGACCTTTCTTCAAACGCTGCCTCCCACAAATCATCATACTCTAGGCTTACGTAGACCTTTGGACAACTCTTCTGACTCGACGCAGCGTTCGTTAATAAGCTGGTGCCCTGCTCTTGGCTTTCGAGCGGGCTTTATATGTAGAAGTTTAGAGTTTACGATTACGATTACGAATATAATATGAAGCGAATAAGGCATGATGATGATGATGATGAAATGTAGCACTACTCAAATAGGCTACTAAAGTTCAACACCCCGGTCGATGGCCGCTGCTAAGAGAAGTCGGTGTTCATATCGAATTAATGAAACCTGCGAAAGACTTAAAAGTTTCGCATCTGCTCAACTAGATGTTGGGAAAGAATTTAGGTCCTGTTTTCTCGGCTCCATTCTTCCTCTCTGATGCAAACTTTCATTTGGCTCTTCAGCCTCTTCTTGATGTTATTTGTCCATAATTAAATCGCCAGTAATATTGTTAATGTTATCGTTCGATTTTGACAAGCTTAAATGCATTAAGGTCTACCTTTTGCTACAGAACAGGGAGGAGGAGGAACGGGAGGAGGAGGAGGAGGAGGAGGAGGAAGAGGAAGAGGAGGAGGAGGAGGAGGAGGAGGAGGAGGAGATGAAGACGAAGGCGGACCATGGAAAGGAGAAGGAGGAGGAGGAGGAGGAGATGGACGAAGGCGGACCATGGAAAGGAGAAGGAGGAGGAGGAGATGAAGACGAAGGCGGACTATGGAAAGGAGGAGAAGGAGTAGGAGGAGGAGGAGATGAAGAGTTTCTTGAGGCTACTCGGGATTATTGAGGATCCGAAAATAGAACCCGGATATACGTTATTCACTAGGCCTATTTGGAAAACACATGTATGAAACAAGAATCATATGGTCGATTATTGTGAAAAACGTACAGGGCTTGCTGAAATTAACCACTGGCAACTGTACAGTAGTTGTAAGAGTATTTTAGTTGTCGGGGTTCATTAGATTTTCACTCCCGTTCGTGTACTTTCGTAATCTGTAATATTTTCGAACCTCTGCTCTTTTTGACAACTAAAACTCTGGTATTAGATTCGTATACACACATTTCCCCTTTCTCTGCTGTTCTGACGGATAAAGGTCGTGTGCTACATGCCTTGCTTGCTTCCTCCTGTTAAACTTCCGTTTATTCTCTTTGCCCTCATGGCCCATGATCGCGCCATTCCTCCCGCTGATAGCCTGATACGAAAAACCTACATTACTAGGATGATTTATAAGACTTGAATAAGGTATTCTGGCTAATTTAGATTATTGCGACTACTATGATGTGTGTACACCAAAATGCGGTTAGCAATTGGGGTGCGGTGGTGTAGGGGTACATGCATGTTCGTTGCCATGCAACCGGAGGGTTGCAGGTTCGAATCCACCCAAGCCGTCCGCGTAGGGATTAAGTCCTTCGCGCACATATTGCTCTGCAATATAATTGCTTCTGCGCCGCCGAGGCGTGTGGCACTTTTGAGCTTGGGGCAACCTTAGTAAGAAGGGCGACAATCCGCGACATCAAAGATCAGTTGTATTGTATTGTATTAAAGGATACTCGTACCTACTTAGTTCTTACTATCAACAGTGAGCAATTGACACGGATTAATTCAACGGCAAAATAATGCATCACTCCACGTCTTCAAACGGCTTTCACGAATCACTTCTGGCGTGAAAAGCAACGAGTCACGCTAGCTTTGTTTTCATGGAAATCACAATTAATATTGCCAAGCCCTACAGACGCTGCGCTTTAACACGATCCCGTACATCGCGTCTCCATCCTCTCTGCGAAATATTTATCTATTGGTATACTCTCTACTCAGTCCCATGCATAAAGGATATTGGCTGTGCTCATCGGGCGTCGGGAATACGGAAATTATTGATTGCAGATAAAAACCGATATCGTTGATCGGTTTTTCTGGTGGCTCTCTCGGAAACGAGCTTTGTTTCTTCAAATTCAGTTCACGGAAAATGGTTTGGGAAAACAGATTTCGAAATTCTTGGAAGTCGAAAGATTTCCGAGCAGAAGCAAAATACGCAGAAGAATTAGGCCTAATTCCGAAGGTAGGAGAGCCTACACTGTGCAAACGTCGATTGAATCGAAATAATGAAAGATTTCTATGCGGATTCCAGGAAGGATAGGTTTAATTTCTGACTCTGGGCAACTGGAAAACAAAGTTTTTCTTCCGGTAACTGAAATCGGTTAGACCTATTGCAAACGCAATAAACTAATGACTTATACAGCGCAGTTAGGCCTATATTAAAGCCTGTCGCACGGAATTACACAAAGATCGTTTCAAATATGAAATGTAGGGTCTAATCAAAAATTATAATTCGTTGAAGAAGCAAGGTTAAATTCTGGCAGGTTAGGGAATTCAAAAGGGGCTTGGCTATACGGTGGGTAAGCAACTTGAAGGAGACGTGTCTTAACTCTTAAGTTTAGACCCAATTGAGTGTCGAAGAAGTGACAGAACCCATGGAACTGGACATCGATATATTCCAAAGCCTTGAACGAGCAACCGAGAAATAACTTCACGTTTGACCCTGTATTATGCAGAGCTCGATCACCTCGATATTCGACCGTGAATTATGCAGCTTTTATAAATGACCTCAGTGTAGCTTAACCACTTTATAGGACTATGTACATTACCCATGTTACACAGGGATATATTAATGACATAATGTACCTATATATATATAGGCCTATACGTATATATATATGTGTGTGAGCGTGGTGTTTGTGGTGTGTGTGTGTGTGTGTGTGTGTGTGTGTGTGTGTGTGTGTGTCTGTCTGTCTGTGTCGCTGTCTCTGTCTGTGTGTGTGTGTGTGTGTGTGTGTGTGTGTGTGTGTGTGTGTGTGTGTGTGTGATCTCTCTCTCTTTGTGTGTGTGTGTGTGTGTGTGTGTTGCAGTCTCTGTGGTGTGGCTGCAGTGAGGCATTTCAGGACGAACGGAACAGCAGATCGTTATAATGTTCCACTGGAGGATTGAACTTTGGCCTCTGACCTCTGCGCTGGAGACCAGTCGTCAATCATTCTAGATCTTCTCCTCAGAATTCGTTATCATAATTTAGCCATAATTCTCTGAATACCCCAGAGAAAGACAAATCGCTTGCATAGGTAAGAATGAATAAATTGTAAAATATTGCTCACCCTGCAGAGCGCAGGATAATCATAAATGTTTCATGGAACTCATAATTATCGGTCTTATACATGAGCAGGCTGGCAGAGGAGGAAGACATTCCTTTCCTCTGAATCCAACTCTAATAATTGAAATCCCAAAGACTGAATTGCGGCATTCAAAAATCTCCAGTTATAAGTGGCATTTTTGGTTAATCATTTTGCAAGAGTCATCACTGTTCACAAGAAATTTCATAATGGAGTTGGCTCGCTTGGGGCTAAGTCAGAATCGGGATGGGGCTAGCCCTTTATCTGGTGTCGTCACGGAATGCACTGAAGTTAGGCAATGTTCAGCCCTGCTGATATTTAGACTACTGTCAGCATTTGTCTATCAATCACCCCGCTGTCCTTCGGGTCGGTAAATGAGCCGAGCGCAAGATGAAAGGTTAAGTGAGGTGTCCTCTTGTTGGATTGCTGTGGTCGTGTTTGCGCCTCAGCCAAATGATCGATCGTCCAACCTGAGGACCGTACTCCTCAGATGTTTCTATAGCGTGTGTTAACTTGACCTTTTTGACCTTCCTCGCGTCAATTGTCAATGATGCAACAGTGAGTCATAGCCTACATTGGAATACCCTCGAGAGGGAATATTGCATAATTTGCATAGCATCTGTAGTTCTGTACGCGTCAATTGCGGGTTCAAAAGAGGTGACTTCGGGGCGTACTCCATGCAGCCAGCGTTTCTGAGGGTTTCATAAGCAAATCTGTGCGATTTAGAGCAAGGACTATGCCACTTTGTTATATACTATTTTCTGTGATTCGTTTGCACATGAAAACATGTACACACGAAATGATGTAGTTTGCTTTGAGAGAGGCGATTGACTGAACGCATATTTGCGGGCTTTGGTCTCGTGGTCCCATCACTGACAAAGCCACTTCATACTACGGCTCTAGATGTCAGCTTATTATACAGACGCAAAAGATTAACTCATAAGGTCTGGGTTAAACTGACAAGAACAACGCGACCTTCGTCAAGGCAACAGAGACCGACTACATGCCATCGAATGCTTAACGTTGTCAAGGACTCAAGTCTGTCTGAAGCTGTGGTTTTCTTCTGTTTTCAGTAGACTGATTCTGACAGCAGATTATCTTACATCAGTCTCCTCACCCTTGGCGATACCAACGCATACATAAAGGCACATACTGATGCACGAATACTTGAAATGAAGGAAGCGTACACACACAGACATGCAATCAGAAGCAATCAGAAGCAGGAATGGACGAACAGATTTTTTTATTGGACCACTAGGCTACATCAGGCATGAATGACACGATAAACTATTCCGGCAGTTCTTACTCATACCCCACCACCACCAACATCAGCACTACCTACGTCACCACTACCACCAACACTACAACTACCAGCACCATCACAACCAGTCAACCACCAACACCACTTCCATCACCCCAACCGCTAACACTACCACCACCATAATCGCCAGCACCGCCATGACCAGCTATAGTTCAAGTGTTACCGTATAGGAGTCTGAAAATGACGCGACAAGTAGGCAATGCAGACAGAGCCTAACATTCGCTGATTGAGCCTATTAAAATATCGCTTCATCATCACCTTTTCGCTGACTTGCGTAACAGCAACAATCACCGCGGTGCAATTTCCAACAATTTTCGCTGCTTCTGAAAAGATTGATGACGGCTATTTAAAATGTTGTTTACATAAATATAACAGTAAGCAATTTCGAGCAAAGTCCTCTACTGAAGTTATACTTTTTTAAAGAGTTGTTTAAATCTTCTGCAGCGGAAGATGGGAAGATTTAGACATCCAAAAGAGTTTTAAAAGAGACCTCGTTTGAGAGGTTATTGCCCATTGACAGCTTCAACATGGATGTTGTATAGTTTCCTCATTCAGTGTCCTCTTGTAAACCGTAAGCGGTCTAGACGTTGAAACTGTTTTTTTATAGTCCTGCTTCAAGAATCGCTTTTCACAGGCATATGAATTTTCATTTTGTGACCATAGATATTAGTATAGAATTATACTAATCTATGTCCACTTATTGGAAAAATCAACCTACAGACGTGTATTCTGAATCAGGGTGACGTAGCCTATTTCACATAGGCTATGTTCTGAATTATCAGACTTATCTGTAGGCGCATTCTCAAGCCCTCTCAATGAGGATTAGGCCTATAATATTGTTATCTATCCATGAACTTATATAGTATTTTAAACCAATTACTATATTCAAACACAACATATGATTATACAAGAAAAGCTAAATTTTCTGAATATTTTGGATTCTATATTGTTCTCTCTGTCCATTATTTTGATATAGTATGCCTATTTTAAACCTAGGCCTATTAGGCTACTATAATCAAATTCAACATATGATTATACACAAAAAATTGCATTTTCTTAATATCATGCCACAAATCTAGCATGAAAAATATTTTCGTTAGCAAATCTAAAAAATCGTTTTCCTCAGTTTCACGAATTGTTCCCACAGAGCAGTATAAAGCTATAGTCATGATTTGTAGTTTGAATGTGTAATATTGCAGTGCCACGCTAAACAGCTGGCGCGCAAACGATTGGCGCGCAAACGATTGGCGCGCAAACGATTGGCGCCCAAACGATCGGAGCCAAAAGGATTGGCGCCCAAATGGATGGCTTCCAAACGACTGACGTTGAGGCATTGCTTACAGCACAGGGAGCTAAGAAGATCCAGTGACATTGATTGACAGACGAGGGACGATGTCAAATGACGCAGCTCTTCTGGGATTTCTTTCAGAAAAGGTCGGTGCGGACAAAGATTATAGAGAGGCAATTAGATCACTTGGAGAGGAGTTAATTAGTGCATTTGTTTTAAGAGATTATAGAGGGCACTGCAGACACATGGGCTTGGGTGTCGTTGCACTCTGCTTAGCTGAAAGACGGTTGGGCCAGAACTAGATGACAAAAAAGCTGAAAATAAAATCGGATGGACAAAATACTGAAAGATAAATAGGAATAAATCGAAATTTCACAAATTACTCATAGGAGGGTTGAAGGGCATTTGAGGCGAGGAAAAACGGTGAAGGGTGTAAATTACAGATACCACGATAACGATGAAAACGACGACGATAATGAATGCTGATGATTATGACGATAGTAACGATGATTAGGCCTACTGACATTTACTGACAATTACTGTGATGCTAATGGCGGTAATAATAACGATATATATAGTTATGATGATTACTATGATCCTCTTGGCGATAATATTTATAATATCCCTGAGTGTTAAAGGCCTACATTCAAGGGCGCCCACAGAAATTTCCACGGGTGGGACAAAGCAAAACCTGGGACACGTCATTCATCAAACGACGTGATATATGTGGACCAAACGTATTCGGGTGTTTATTCGAGGAGGGGCAAATGCCCATCTTGCCACTAAGTGCGGATGCTAATGCCTGTATGACCTTTGCACTTCCGATTATACATTTGATCGCCTCAGTCGTTCTCTGAATAGACGGATGAATCGCTCATTGTCTGCGACCATCATTTTCAGCATCGTTGGCTGCGGATGCTGAGCCCCGTCTTAAAGACGCCGGTTCCTCGATGCATCGTTCGCCGTACATCAGCTTCCGCAGCCGAGTGCTTCTCATGCAGCCTCACGCTATAAATGCATAATGCAGACGATGCTGATACTGCGCCAGAGGAGCATCGCCAGCAGTTGTTCATTGCTTCGGCAGAGATGGCTGCTCTGCGGACATCAAAGAACTGCGTCGCCTGACATCAAAGAATGACACTCGCGTTTAATCTTCTGGACAGAATCTACCGTATAAGAACAATAGTGCTGTGACCAGAAAACAAAGCAGCATGTCTCATATAACGTTTGACACTGTCACATTGTCACAGCATGTCAGTTGAGATACGACAGTAGCAGATGATGCCTATAGCTTATATAACTACAGTAGCGAACAGAAATGCCGAAGCAACAATGGTAATATGCCTACGGTAGGCTTTGATGGTATTTATCTGCTTCAAACAGTTGACTTCTTTGTGCTGAAATTAAACGCTGAGCCTGGTCAAGCGATTGATATTCGTTAGATTTTCTTCGGATTGTTTCAAGGCATATTGCGTCTTATATTGAACCAAACAATGGATGGCACCACAGATACTAAGTCATCTCCATCTTCGCCTTCTCCCTCCTCATCTGCTCGCAGCAACAGTGTCAGCAGGAGAGGGTCGAACATGAGGCGATCAACCCTGCGTCAACAGCAGCACTCGCTTCGCAAGCAGACGTCCGTCTCATCCGTGAAGAACACCTGGAGGCTGAAGTACGTCGACTTCACCCATCAACTGCCGCAGGCGAACGATGAACCCAGAGCAGCAGCCTCCAACCACAAGAAATCAGACGCCGTATTTCAGTGAGTTATTCATTCGAATGAACATTGTAGTTTCTCTTGATATCAGTGTGATTCTCGTTAACGATAACGATAGCGAAAATGTTCGCTAACGAAAATAAAATGATTTCGTAAACGATAACTATAACTGTAACTAAAAAAATATCATTAACCATAACTATAACTATAACTATAACGAAAATAACATTTTCGTTATAGTTATAGCTGTAGTTATGGTAAAAAAATTAAAAGTGCAATATCGACAAACATGAGAACTAGAAAGTGCGCTAGGGCATACAACTAATAGTCCATGTTCGCTCCGGATTTTGGATTTGTGAGTTATCCAGTAGTAGGGCCGCATTTGATTAAATTTAGTTATTTTGTAAACGTTTCTATAGCGACTGCGACCCAAGTTGACTAGCGCAAATTCGCAAAATTAGTAGTCATAGTAATCTTGTAGTCAAACTGTTTCTAAAGATCTTGAGCGGCCGCAAGTGTAGGAATGCTGTCTGGATTCATTCCAATTACGAATCAGTCACAAATAAAATTTCGTGTATCATCAGCGGTGTTGGTGTTAATGAGGGAAGTTATTTGGCCGGCTTTTAGCCTGAAGAAGCATGACTAATCTACTCAATCATCTAAGTATTAGTATTACCATCCACCGACATAGTATTACAAAGAAGTCTGCGCTGCAGGGAATGATAGAAAGAGGTGTATAAAAGCGAACTCGGCGAAGACTATCAGAACTTGTGAGATATCAGCGTGCAGTAAAATTAATAAACATTATAAACTTTGACTCAGTTGTGCCAATGGCTGTGTGTTTCAATGTGTTTATTGATTTTTGCCGGCTTTACAACGTCTCTCTTTGTTTATAGGTGTCGTTTTATAGAAATATTTCTATATGCTATGTATTTAATAAACATGCTTCAAATAGTCGTGCTGCTGATGCAATATTTCATATTACTAGACAATGATGTCGCAACAATCGATCTAGGCTATAATTCAATTAAACACTGTATATTAAAACAGTAAGATCAGCGTTTGAGGCCTGTCATTATTATTCATATTATTAGGCTACTATTATATTATTTTTATTGCGTGCATTAGGCCTACCACCATCACCAACGTTTTCCACTGTAGCACTATGTTGTCTTCCCGGCTTGACCCTCCGTCCGAATTCAGGCATGACAGAGAAACTGACACACAGCAACCTGTCTCTTGCGGGTTGATGTGATATAATGTAGGTGCATGAACAGGTTTTCATGACGCAGCCTTTGTGGGACGCCGAGATATTTTGGAGATTTACATCGAGGTCCACTTGTACATGGACGGATGGTGCATGGTGTGCGATGGCAAGTGAATGGATGGACGGATGTGGGAAACGTTCTTAATGTCAGGCCTTTTGTTTCCCTAATAGTGCGTTTTATTTGCATAGAAGTGAATGTCAGCATGTGTAGATAACAGCAGCCAAATAATATCTTGTGTACGAAACGGTGTTTTTCTTGCGCGGAGCATCATAGATCAGACTTGGAGAGAGTCCGTGTCTTTCAGAGAAACGCGGCAGGAGAAGCAGTCTCTCGATGTGGGCCACTGTTAACTTTGCGGGTGACGCGGTCGACGGACTTCCTCGAACACATAGATCATTATTCGTCCAAGAGATCTCCTCAGACGCTTCGTCACTCATGATAGTCCAGCGCCATGCAGCAGCGGCTGGCGGTGGCCTCTGCTCTGTCTCGTGTTGACACTGCCTGGCGTCGCGCGAGTAAACAGGCGATCTGCAGTCTAGCGCCAAGAGGGGCTCAAGCGGCTGGTGAAACAGACGCCAGCGGATGCCTAGACAGACTCAAGCGGCTACTGTATAAAAATACAGACTATCAACGGCTGGTGAAACAGACGCTGACTTCCTACACAGCTGACTTTCCCGCCACCTTGTTGATGTCGCTGTGTGTCTGTGTGTCTATGGAGTGGTGTGTCTGTTTGCCTGTGTAGTTAAGGCGTGAGTGAGTGGTGTGACCCAGTGGTGTCGCCCGGTGGGCACGTTCTGGGGGGTTGGTCAGCATTAGATTTGATAGAGACTTACTTTTATCACATGGTGATGACGTAATTATTATTTCAAAAATATCAACGTGCCAAGTCTCACAGAAATTCGAATCTGAGGCGTGGTTAGTCAGTCGCCGGGTGTGTAGTTAAATATAGGGACCTACAGATATACACCGATCTATGTATACCTCTGAAGACTGCATTCTTGCTCTATTCCAATTAGTGCAGTTAGATGTATACAGATATGCCCCGATTTATGCCACTGAGTGTGTGTGTGTGCGTGTGTGCAGTAGCCCCCTCTGAATTTTATATATATATATATATATATATATATATATATATATTAGGGTGGTTTACAAAAACCAACTTCAAGCTAGAAATCAGGGCACCCTCTCAGTTTGTTAGACCTGTCAATAGTATTATTGAGATAAAATTTCAGCATCTTATTCCAGCTGGAAGATGGTGCCAATGACATAGAAATATTACCATATAGTAGCATTAGCGGTAAATCTTGATGCCGTGTAACTAGGTCAACAACTCAACATTTGTCATGGAGATGAGCTTCAAATAGTTTCTGTTGTGTTATACTTACTTGCTTACTTACTTACTTACTTACTTACTGGTATTTTGAACAGAGTGTAAAGTTCTTGCTGAAGGTCATGGTGTCTACTTTCTGTGTTTTTGGCAGACGTGTTTTCACAAGTGAATTTTCGAATTTACCATTTGCCAATGAAATTTAAGAGCTCATATTTAACACTTTAACTTTTCGGTGTGCCGAAATTAGCCTGTGGGCAGGATACAATGAATCCATGGCCATTCATAATCTTCTGGAGTTGTGGAAACTCTCTGACAAGGTTCAAACCTTGAGCTTTGATAACTGTCAACCCTGAGCTCTTCAACGGAGTGTGCGTTCTGCTGGAAGACAAGATATGTCGAGGGCTCCTGTGGTTGGCCTGCCGTCATCATGTGATGATTTTAGCTAAAGTATTCACCTTGTGCTGTGGTCCATCTAATTCATCACATGTTCCAATCTTCCAGACATATAAAGCTGCTTCGGAAAGTGTGATACAGGACTGAATGTCATATCCGGCACTGAACCCTATAATGAAACAGCACTCAGTTTTCTCAAGAAGTTAACTGAAAGAAAATCAGATTCAGAGATAACAGGTCAAGAACTCATTGAGCTGAAAGTGGTTGTCTTGGAAGTTAGCCTTCAATAATTGACTGGAGAGCCCTGGGCCAATTCACCACGCAAGTTGGATGGCCACGTTACTGTATGCCATCAAAATCTACCCTTTTCGTGATCAACGTGGTGTATTCAATCTAACGAAGAAGAAAGAAACTCAGATTCATGTGCAGCTTTGTTGTCCTTCTTTACACAAAAGCATGGACAAAAGCCTCACTTGCTGCTGAAGATCGTGGACAAGATCTGTCACTTTGTATTACTCTAGAAAAACACGAGACAGTTGACCCCGAGATCAGCGTTGCTGCCAGGAAGGCCCTAGAAACCACTAGTGGTACCGTTCAGATGAGGCAGTAGGTCTGGCACTGGTCTCAGACCAACTTCCAGTAACAGATAAGGTGAATATTGTTCACAGAGTAACTGCAAAGCCTGGTGAAAGGAAGGTGAGAGGTGATGCTGCGGTACTGAAGGAGGGGGCTTGCCTGGGTGATTTTGCAACCAAGTGAAAACTGAAACTGCTGTCACACCTGAAGATTAGTGATTACTTTCTTACATTTCCACAAGAGAAATGGATCGAGAATGAGGATTACAAGCAAGGTAGAGAGAGAATTCAGCAGTTGAGAGTGGTGAACGACACGGCTCAGAGGTGTGTGAATTTGCTCGAGGAATTCAACCGACTCATCACCAATAATGAAGAAAATCAGTGTCTTCTCCAAGTGGTCGTGGCAAATAGGAATGCTATTTGCCTCAAAACAACAAAGAAGTCTGTTGTTGACGCAGTGCTTGCAGTTTGTAGACTCTAAGACTGTAGCGAGTGTTGAAGTCATAAAACCGGAACAATCGACATTCATGGTTAGAACGATGTGTTTTTTTTAATTTTTGATATTTCCAATTCTTCAAACTTACTAAAATTTTATGGATCAACTTGACTAACTGTTCTACTATCACAAGTGTTGTCAAATTACAGTAATATTTGATTTGTCGTAAAATAAAACACATTCGTACGGGAATGTATGCTCGACGCATTCATTTCCACAATTAGTGTATTTTTATCGGTATCAGGCAAAGTGACACAGTCCGTGAGCACCGTCTTCCCGTTGGAATTAAAAGCAGAAATTTTGTCTAAATAATACTATTGATAGGTCTAACAAACTGAGAGGGTGCCCTGGTTTCTAGGTTGCACTTTGTTTTTGACCATGCATCTGTGAGCCACCCTAATATATATATATATATTGAATGAGAAGATTCGCGTGTACGGCAGCCTATGAGGCGCGCATCCTTCGATTCATCATTTTCTGTGGCATGTTGTTCGTCGTCGTCGTCGTCATCGTTGCTATTGTTGTTCTCGTCATCATAAATCCTGCGACAGGAATTTTATCAAAAACGCAAATAATTATTACTTATCCGTTGATGAACACGATCGACAACTTAGAGAACTCATCTCAGAGCCAAATTGTCCAAAAACAGCCTCTTGCCCTGTTTCAAGTTGTGATTGGAATAACTCAGCTCGTGTTCCAGTGCTTTTTTGAGCGCACAACGATGATGTTGACTCAGACTGTTTCTAACATTGATGACAAGACAGTGTCTCCATAACTCCTCCTCTTGCGCTGCGTCGGATTGCGTTTGTGAAATTTGTTTTTGTATTAAAGGCTCAAAATTTTTCGTATTTTCATTTTGTTTTCTATGTCGTCCTATCACGTAGGCCAAAGCCATTTGACGTCTTTCATTCAAAATAATAGCTCCAACTTAACTGAGCCAATTCGAAATCCCGTACGTCTGAAGACAATGCAGTCGTAAGACTACTCGCGTAGCTGACTGTAACAAGAAGCCCTGAATAATTATGCGCGCTGACTAGAAAAGTACGTAGGCCTATGTGCTCCAGACGCAAGTTTGTAGGCTACTATTCGCTACTATTCGCTAATAATGATGCTTGTATCCGTCGTTCAGCAGTGTCGTCCATCTGATGAGTGGTGAATGATATGTAGGGCTAGACGAAAATCACGAAATCACGGAAATCACAGAAACCAGGGCCGTTTTATCCACTAGGCACAGTAGGCACTGTGCCTAGGGCCCACGAACATTTTAGGGGCCCACAAAAGTCTGAAAATGAGATATAATTTTAAAATAGTTTAAAAAATAATTTTAATGGTTGAATTTGACACGAAAATGAAAGAAATTTCAAATTCTACTTTAATAATTTTTATAATTGTACTTAAACAGTCTAACTTTAAGATGTGAACTTACAGTTAAGTTAAGCTGTTCAACAGCCTAAGTTATGTGAACTTTAAGGCTCTTTGCAATAGCAAAATCACATATAAGATCTTCAAAATTTAATGTCATTTCCCGCATTAACTGGTTTTCAATTGAAAGTAGCGCAAGGGAAGATAGTCGTCCTTGTCCAATCGTTGACCGCAGATAATTTTTGATAAGCTTGAGTTTCGAAAAAGAACGTTCACCTTCAGAACTTGTTCCAAAATTGGAAAGATAGATTCGAAAAGCAATATTTACATTTGGAAAACATTGTATCACTGCAATATTATTCTCTTCAGAACTTCCGTCCAGTATTTGCACAATTTCTCCTTCTCCTTCTGCAGTTCTACATCAATTCTAGTGGACTTCTGGCATTGCAAAATCATTGACAGAGCAGCAATATGGTTCTTCGATTTGTCATGTGAGTTGCATTTTTCCAGTCATCGCAACCAGTTGTAAACTGATTGTTATATTCATTGGCACTGCCAGCATTGGAACCGAATAGCTTGCACACATAACAAAACACTTTACCACATGAAGGAGCATAAATAAGCCAATCTCTTCACACAATTTCTCCATTTGTCAATTTTCTCACAAAATATTCTTTGTGTGCATAGGCCTATCTGATCTTATCACCATATTGTCTACCCTTTAAGAGAAAATCAGATTCCAAATTCTGTGAAGGGATATTATTTGCATAATAAGTTCTGAGATCTGCAGTAATCTCCCATTCTGCTGGATCATTTGAATGACTGGATTCATTATTCTACTTAAAATTAAAACGGCCTAGTATTTTAAAAACTGTTAAAGCCGCGAGTTCCGTAGCAGTTGCCATCTTGTAAAGACTAAAGAGACGAAAGATAGCAAAAGTAACACCGGAAATATTGAATTAATATTGCGCCCGTGGTGCATTGGATAACATCTGGCACAGAGACCGAGAGGTACCGAGTTCGAACTCCCGTTGGGCGGATATGCTTTGTAGGCTGCTATTAGCGCCGTTGTATTGCAAGCTGTCTGTTCTGTTAGTAGTTAAGATTTAAATGGCATAACATGTAAATGTACAGCGCAGTGCGTTTGTCAGGCGCTTATTAAAGAAAAGATATTATTAAACCTTATGGATAAAAAGTAAATTGAGATTTAAAATCAAACTGGGTGTGTTTGTGAATCATGATTAAACATGACGTCAATAAATAATGTGAATGCGTAATTTTGAGCTTAGCTTCAACGCAGAGCTGGAAGTTGGGGCCTACGAATGCAAGAGTGCCTAAGGCCTACGACGACCTTAAAACGGCCCTGACAGAAACCGTGATTTTTGGCGTTTCCCGTGAATGCCGTGAATTTTAGCATTTGCCGTGATTTGTCACTAATGCTGCAGTTTTGTGTCGAAATCCATATATTTCTGATGTTAAACATAACAAATTTGACCTAAAACGGTCGCCTTGATCATGAATAATGCATCGGTCAAGAACGAAGGCATTTTTAATCAACTGCCATATGGCGCCAAAAGTAAATTAAACCATTGTATTCTGACTTGGAGCCGTCTCAGCCGTGACAACGGTGACATCGTTAATTTTTACTTAGACTACTGACTAAGTCACATAGTGTCTGCGCTGACGTAACGTTGTAAACGGAGTGAAAAGTGTTGTCAGTGCGATGTTTTATGAACACAATATGACTGTGAATTGGTACCGTGAATTCACCGTGAATTTGGCAATTTTTTAAAAGTATGCCGTGATTTTTTCACTTTTTGACCGTGATTTTCGTCTAGCCCTATATGATATGCTAAGTTACTAGCTAGCATAAAATCTTGTCGAAGTTTTGTTGCTACGAGAAAATTATATGAAGCTGTAATGATCTATAAAATCCTTACTAGAGGCTATTTTTAGAATTGCTTGTGTCTGCCCCCTGAGACCTCTAGCGGTAGGAACGTGGCGAGCCGATGAAACGATGGTGTCGTGCTTGGCCTCAGTAGTTTCGCCGTTGATAGCATTATTATTGAAATTTTCCTTCAGCCGCTGATCACGCGCTAGGCACGCTCTGATACAGCAGCAGAACCACTGACTCATCCCCTACGTCATCGGTTTTCTGTCTTATTTCGTGTCCATATAAGGTTAGCATTTGGAGCAGGACTGCTGATTGGTTGAAGTGTCTGATTAGAGACCCTGCCACTAGTAAAATTTGTCACTTGCTGCCGAGACGTCCTCGAGGTTAGATCTGTATCGATGGATTACCTAGGAGTCGTTGCCAAGTCGTCCAGGATTAGTTATTTTTGAGTCCCCGTTTTCGAAGTAGATTAGATAAGGAATGGAGAAACACTTGCGTTAGTCTCTTCCTAAGAGTTAAATAGTGCGCTATAGAAGTTTAAAGTAGAAACGAGTACGATTGGAATAATATTGTCGATTGTCTGAATTGCGAGGAAATGTGAACTCGTAACGGGATTTTATCGTATTCGCTGGATTATCCTCTTCTATCGTCTCCGCTTATTCGCTGGATTATCTTTCGTCTTCGTAACCTATAATTGCCGTGGATTATTAATCATGTCCTTTGTTCCAAAGATGGGTAAATAATCATCTTTTTCTTTAATTTGATTGTAATTGCAAGTCACTGCCAGTAGAAACTGCGTAGGATTAAGTTGAATGTTTTACTTGAATTGTTGTATATAATTGAGACTGTTGTTGCATAAACATTAATAATAATTTCTAACAATGTCTCGTGAATCATTGCATTCTTTGGAAGTAAGTGAGCAAGGTGAAGTCAGGCCTCTTTCACCAGAGTTGATTCGAGCCTCTATTCTTGAACGCGTGTTGGAAAGCATGGAAAAGGTGTCGGCTGGACAAAATAATTTAACGGATGGACAAAATAAACTAAATGACCGACTAACTGACGTCACTGTTGGACTAAATAATTTAACTGATGGACAGTCTGACCTAAGACAAAGATTAGGAGACCTGTTCGCAGGACAGTCTGAATTGTCCAGAAACCAGTCTGAATTGTCTAGATCCCACTTTGAATTGTCTCGAATCCAATCTGAAATGTCTAAAGCTCAATCTGAATTGGCTGGAGACCAGAGAAATCTGTTGGATAGAATAGAATTCCTAGAAGCAAATAGACAAGTAAGTAAGGAAGTGAGTACCACTACGAACCCTGACTTTTCGGCACCTCCACCGAAAGTTGCCGAACTCCCTTCCGCCGCAGCCTTACCCTTGGAAACCTTCGTCAAGAAACCCATAATAGCCGAATCGGATGGATTTGAACCCGAAACCCTAGGCCCACGCAGGAGCACTAGATTAAAGGATCGGCCACAGCCTGATTACCGTTTCCCTGTGAAACCTGGATTTAGAAAGGAAAGTGGTGCCAGACCTAAAGATTACTCTACATTATCGGACATCAACAGAACTCAAATCTCACTTCAAAACGTTACCACTCCTTTACATAAACCGCCTGTAGTAGCGCACAGTCGGGGAGGAGATGGCGAACGTCACAAAGCCATGATGTGCTAGTTACGCTGATAAATGCTGCATTATGCCAGAGTTTGTCGCAGAGTTTCTCTAGAGCAAAAGCCTTTAAATAAGACAGTTTCCAAGGAGCAAGAGATCGACGCGTCTTACACTGCAGATGGCGTTATTTATGAGCAACTGTGCTCGGCGTCACCCAGACTGATGTTATTTATGCTCAACGATAAATCCCAGTTAAACTCCTCACCCTAAATAAATGATTAGCCAAGTTCTTCGGTACGATTTTAAGAGTGAAAAGCAGTGACGGAGCGCATCCAAAAGAGATCTAAATAAAGAAGAATGTGCCTTATTTCCGTTGCTTATTTGTTAAGAAGGGGAGATTGTTGAATGGCAGCACGCTGGCACAAAGATCGGAAGGACGCGGGTTCAATACCAGCCTTCTACTCCATAGGGTGACTGCAAAATGAGCAGTAGGACAGATGGGCGCATTGCAGGCTACCATATAGTTAAATTCTACTCTGTTAAACTTGTTATCATCTGTATTTACTGTATCACGTAATCCTGCGTACTTGTCACTTTGAATTAATAAACGAA
Source organism: Aporrectodea caliginosa (assembly GCA_020284085.1). Taxonomy (NCBI): domain Eukaryota; kingdom Metazoa; phylum Annelida; class Clitellata; order Crassiclitellata; family Lumbricidae; genus Aporrectodea; species Aporrectodea caliginosa. The sequence continues at coordinate 104,593 of JACEVL010001876.1, forward strand.
TATCATTTTAAAAAAGACTTCGTCCAAAGTTTGCAAGTCATCGAAATGTCAGATGACGTGTTTCGCCACCCCAGTTAGTGCAAAACGCCTTTGTAAGTAGCGATATGGCAGCCTGTTATGCGAGTGACTAGAACCTATGACCACATGCCCATATGGGTACAATGAATGTCTTTAATGACCTAATTATGGGCGAGGGTTACTCTACATCAAACCCATCTGGGATCGAGGTAACCAGCCAACCTACCACCACCGATTATCTCTGAGCGCCAAGTGGGTTTATAGGCATGGTCTTCTCGTGTGGAACCAAATTGGACTTGAGGTCATAAACCCACTTAACTGCCCCAGCGTTAACGGGTAACCGATAATTGCATGGAAGACAAGTGGTCTTTTGGGCACGACTGCCCATATTGAACCATTCTAGGATTGAGGCCAGAAGCCTACTGAATGTCCGAAGCGATAGCCAGCTTTTATGAGGGCCACAAGTGGGTTTATGGGCCGCCCGTGTCCAACAAAACTCCGCTGGATGCCAGAAGTCCAGTAAACGGCGAAAAAACATTTTTATGTGGTGTAAAGTTTGAGAAGTTACTTACCAACCGAGTCTAAAACCAAACTACAGTATTGGTTTAATCTTAAAAGAATTATATGCCATTTTTATGGACTATATATGTGCAGTGCTCAAATATGTGGGTTTTCATAGCAAAACCGAACAACCAACATCTAAAACATGCACACAGATCGATAGATAGGCCCTATTCTCCGCAAAGAACAAGGCATAGTCCTTGCCTTAAGCGAAATCGCGATGGCCATTAGGAGATGAAACAAAAAAACTCTCGTCAGAAGGCATACATAAACAGATACAGAGACAAAGAGACAGACACGAAGACGGATAAGACAGACGCATACACAGATACACAGAAACAGACATTGACTAGGAATTACACTCTCGGGGACCATCCGTCCACCGTTCGCTCCTTCCAAACAAACACAGCACTTTGAGAAACGGAAAAAAACGCAATAAACGACTCGACTGTGTCACGTGACTTACAACGTTTTCCGGTCGCGCTCCCAAATCGTTCGCGCTGTCTATTCCTCCGATGCCACTCCCTGTGTCCGCCTCAAATGGAAGAAGGACACTCAATGCTGATAGTAAACAGGAGCCACGACGTTTCCCGAAAACATTTGTCGAGAATCGCGTGACATGTAATCAATTTAAGTCGACTACAAGAAGACGACAACCAGAGGATTCTTCGATGTTGATTTCGAAGCCCAGCCAAGTCGCCCTACTATTTCATGTGTGCATTTTAGAATCAGAGAAAAACGAAGGCTCTTGTTTGTAAAAGAAAGGACGATTGAGATAGGATTCATAGGAACAAACGTCATAGGTCTTAAACTCCGTGAAAGGTATACGACGGATCTGCAGTTGAATCTAATCTCATCTAATATTAAAATTTATATATCGCCAATAGAGCTTCAATCAATGGCACTAAAAACAGATTCGCAATCCTGTCAATTCCAAGAGTCGGTTCGGTGAGACTGAAACCTAGAACATAATATGTACATGTAGGCCTATATATTATGTAATCGGTGTAAATAATTTTCCTGAACGACCTTGGATAAGAAGGAAGTTGTAGCAGCGGATGATAGAAATGCCACGGGCTCTAGTAAGGCAGTTGAAACAGATGGTGATTGATATGGCACATGCTGTAGTAAAGCAACCTGCATGGTTATTAACATTAAAATGTATATGCAAAGCTGTCAGTTATTCAGACTAACATTTTTTTCAATGATGCAATTCAGGGAATAGGCCTACTATAGCACGGAGTCATATAAAACGCAACCGTGACTCGACGGTACAAGAAGAAGACGGTGATTAGTGTCAGTCTGTGCCATTGTTTGTGATGTCTTCTGCCTCTGTGTTTCATCTGAAGTACACCTATGCGCTCTTTTAAGGGTCCTGATACATACACACATACAGGACAGCAGGCCACTACTGTGAGATTACGTATACGGCCTATTCTACTGCTGTTAATGGCCTCCTGCAAGTTTGTGTACTGTACCCTGCATATTGTATTGTTTTCTATTGTACTACAAAGAAGTAGTTAATATATAATGTGCCACAATGACTGTTTTCTCTAAACCAGAGCTACTATGCTCAATTGCTGTGTTAACAGAGGAGTAGTTTCAGCGGCTTAATTGGTGGAACTTTCGGTTGGTGGAGTTGGATACTTTGAAAACCGAGTGCATGTGAAAGATTCTAAATACAGACACGCTTTATCAGACAGCTCTAGAAAGTTCAATATGTCTTTTAAACTTCAGTGAAATCACTTTCGATTAGATTATAAACATTAATTTATATATTATATATATGGCTTAATAGGCCATGCATCATGCATGGGGTCAAACTTTATGCTTAGGCCCTATAGGCCTACCAGACCGTGGTCTATTCAGTTAGCGTGGCTGGTCTGTGGACTAAAGGTTGCGGGTTCGAGTCTTGTGAGGGAACTGCGTGTAATGATCTTAGCCAAGCTGGAAAGCAGACGACAAGTCCAACGATGCTCTGGTCCTGCATTAATAACCTTGGGATTCATCCATTGCCCGCTCAAAGGTCTGAAGAAAGATAAACAAGCGCAACTTCTTCTATGCGAATTCTATGTCTACTGGACAAGGAACCTTTACTTTAATCTAGCGTTGTGTAGGCATGGGCAAAAATAAGGCAGTTTCTGGCAGAGGCGGTTTGAAATTGGGGTGAAGAGATCCAAGATCGTGAGATAAATCCATCCTTATGCATCCACGAAGTACAGATAAGCTCGCCAAAAGCATAAACCAAGCTTATTTCCCAACCTCCTGGACCTAACCAGTCGTTCAGCTGCAACATTCTTTTTCTGAATTCTGCATTATTTGTGAACATATCAGGCAGACGAAGAACGATTGGAAATTCAGAGAACATACGATTCAGAACGAATATTCATATAGGTCTACATACAATTTACTTACAAACAAATGCAGTCTCTTCATCGTGCGGAGCTAACGAATAACTCGTTTTGCTATGCCCGACGTTTTGCAGCATTGCGGTTAATTATCTGAATTTATCATAGTCCGGCCGATGCCAAGAGCAAGCGTGTTAGAGGCGGGACTGACCGAGAACCATATTTATGCCACCATTGGGATTTGCCAGAGTCGTGTTTCTTCAGTTGCGTAAGGGTTATCTTCTCGGGTCTGACCAAATTGCGCTTGAATTGAACAAGTTGCTCGAACTAGAGCCCTGCGCCGGCCGCCGCGCCGCCGTCGCCGACATTTTTTGGGCGCGCCGCCGCCGCCGATTTTCGTTAGTCGGCGCGCCGCCGCCGCCGCCGACAATTCCTCGGCGCGCCGCCGTTACCACGCTGATGTTTTTAAATTGTTTTGCTGCATTTCTCATGTTTTGCATGATTTCACGATAAAATTGTTGCTTCAGTGGGTAATAGATGTAGACACAGACAGACAGACAGGGACAGCCAGACATAGAAACAGAGAGACACAGGTACAGACACAGACAGACAAGCAGTATTAAGCAATAGGCCTTAGGACCGCCCCCGCGCCCCCTCCTGGTTATATGCTGGCGCCCCTCAAGACCAGACTCGCCCGTCGTGGTACGCTGCCATAAGGGGCCACGGGCCTGGTATGGCCGAGGTTTAGTTCTTTTCTTAACCCAAATAATGTGCTTCCCGAAGTATTGCTGTTCTGTCTATCTTAAGGTATACAAGTAGGGGCGGGCCGGAGAGAGCAGACAGGCCACGGACGATTGGCATGACCCTGAATTGACCCTCATTCTCCGAGTGAATAAAGTGTCCTCTCGCTCAGGATTTAGGCTAAGTTCCAAAGTGCAACAGAGCATCCACACACAAAACGCATACACAGTGAATGAGTCATCCTCGATATGATACCCCATCTGATCATCAGGCAGGCTTATACATATCCATAATCAAATTAGTACAAACTCAGTCTGTCATGCAGCTCATTCTTCAGCAGTAGTATAATATAATATATATATATATATATATATATATATATATATATATAATTCTAGTGCATCTAAACCCAAATCACACATTTTGGATAGAAATGAATTTTTACCAAATTGCAAATATCTACTAGCGGATTTGCTCTCTACAAGTTAAACTGCTGTGGATTAAACAGCTATGAAACGAAAACTATTTGGTATTTTTAAAATCATTTCAATCAGTCAGTCAATCAATATTCCTTTATTCTGAATTACCAAGTTGTCACAGACGCAACTCGTTAACGTTCTTGAAAATAACACTAGCCTTAAATTGTTATAAATTCGATATATTAATTAGAAATAGGCCTAGTATCGCGATGGCCGAGACTACTAGCAAACGCAAAGGCCGTTTTGTATAGAAAAACAGAACTGATGGCACCAGGACTCCCTAATTAATCTATCAGTACTTCATAAAATAATTATATCTCACTCTTCCTGTTACATTGGTGTACTGAAAAAGATGTTTCTTGCTCAGTTATGGTGGTAGCGGTGTTATGTGGCTGAGCGCAGGCTTAACTTCGGCTGAGTATAGGTAGGCGTGGGTTAAATCACGCAGAGACACACGAGACGCTTCAGTTGACGAAATTCTTATAGACAGACGAGAAATATATGTATATATACGGCGTATTTACAGAACAGTAATTATCAGAGTCAGGTTGTCGTTTTAGAGGTCCGCACTCGCATCCCTCCGATCCTGCTCCCTTGGCCCTCTTCTCTCCTCTCTTCGCTCCCTCGAGAGTCCTTCTCTTCTCAATCCCTCTGCAGAATTTTCTTGACTCTCTTTTTCTTCCGCTTTTCCCTGTCTTTTCTATCGCCCCCGCCTGTCAATCAACTCTTTCGCCCCCCAACCGCGCCCTGCAATTCGTTCCCTCTTGCCTTGCTCTGCTATCTGCCTTCTCTCTCCTTCACCCTTTGACAGGCGTGGCCTTCGCCTCCGCTCCCCTACGTATGTCGTCAGCTGTCGGCTGTCAATCATTTTCTTATACTTGCTACAATCTTAAACGTTCATAATGGCAACTTAATATAAAATCTAAACTAACATATAATATACTAATATTGATATCGTCGTGGCGGATCTCACTACAACACCCCATTTCCTATGCTGACGGCCATAGGTCGAGCAATCGGTCAGAAACGAGGGCTATTAGGTTAGGAGTGTTCTTCCGCACACGACGATTCACAAGAGCACAAGCATTTCGACGCCGCATCGGCAATATCAGAGTGTCTTTATTAGCCGTGAGTTGCGACGTTGCCAGGCTGGTTACGACAAGTCTTTAAGGTTTTATTCTAGAAAAATAAAACACATACACAAAAACGAGTAGTATTCTTATAAACACACATTACCATAATTATATAAGTCAGTGAAACATAAAACACGATAATGATATCTTTGCGATAGGTTACGTGAATCAATCTAACCATTCTAATTTGTCATGTAAGCTCTTGACAACCCATCTGCCATCGTGTTAAGTCGGCCAGGGGTAAAATGTACCTGTAGATCATACCTCTGAATGGCTAAAGCCCAGCGTGTAAGCCTCGGGTTATGGTTGGCCATTGTTTGGAGCCACCTTAAACAGTTGTGATCCGTGTATACCTGGACTTTGGCCCCATACGTATACTGTTGGAAATGAGACAGTGACCATACCACACTTAAAAGCTCCCTTTCGACTGTACTCATTTTGGCCTCCCTTGGTATTAATTTACGGCTGGCGTATCCGACGGGTCGTTCTACACCTTCTGGATCTAACTGGGCTAGTACGGATCCGAGTCCGGTTCCTGAAGCGTCGCATCTCAAAATGAACGGTTTCTTTATGTCAGGGGGTACTAGCATGCAGTCCGAAGTCAGGTCTGTCTTCAAAGCGTTAAACGATTTCTGTGCTTGGTCTGTCCATTTTACTCTGTCTGGTTGGTCTTTTCGCGTCAGTTCTGTTAACGGCGCTGCTTTAGTGCCAAAGTCAGGAATGAACCGATTGTAAAAATTTCCCAGACCTAAAAATGCCCTAACTTGTCGTTTTGTCTTTGGGACTTGGTAATTTGCAATCGCACTTATTTTTTCGGGGTCAGGTTTGACATACCCCTCCTCAATCACGTGTCCCAAGATTTTTATGGATTTTCTCGCAAATTGACACTTTTTTAGTTTTATTGTGAGGTTCGCCTTTCGCAGTCTTTCTAAGATGTCTCGTATATGTGCCAGATGTTGCTCCCATGATGGCGAGAAGATTATAAAATCGTCCACGTGGGCTGCTGCGTAATCTTCTGCTCCAAGTAGGATTTTATCTGCAAGGCGCTGGAAGCATTTCGAGGAATTCTTTGCTCCGTTTGGTAACACCGTGTATTGAAAGAGTCCAAATGGGGTTTTGAAACCTGTATATTGACGGCTTTTTTCGTCGAGTTCCACTTGGAAGAATGCTTGCTGTAAGTCTAGGCCTGTAATGAATTTCGCTCCTGCCGCTTTATCCAAAATGGATCTCATGTCGCTGGCTGGGTACTCGTCTGCGACTGTGATCGCATTTACTTGCCTCAGGTCTGCACAAATGCGTATCGTGTTATCCTTTTTTCGGACACACACGATGGGGGAGGCATACGGTCCATCTGAGGGCTCTATGATCTTGTCCTTTATCATGTCTTTTATCTGGTTGTGTACTTGCTCTCGTAGGCTTTCTGGGATTCTGTAGCATCTCGGTGCTATGGGCTTGTCCGTGGTTAGTCGTATTGAGTGTTTAATTAGGGTTGTTCTGCCTAATTTGTTTTCAAACCTATCCTTAAACTCGTTCAACATGCTTTTCAGCTGATCCTGTTGTGTTTCTGATAGTCCTGCATTCTTCAAATTTAACTCGTCATCATCGCAGTCTTCGTCATCTATGGGTCCTAGTGATTCAAAATTCTCCTCACAAGGCTCCGCTGTGAGTATGATGTTGACCTTTGGGATGTGGGCGTCCGACTCTCTTGCATGCCATAGCTTTAATAAGTTGATATGGTATGTCTTGGGTCCTTTTTCCGTCATTATTTCGTAATTGACCGCCGACAGCTTTCTAGTCACTGTGAACGGTCCTTCCCATTTAGCAAGCAGCTTGTTTTCGGTTGAGTGCCTTAAAAGCAAAACTTCCTGTCCTATTTCCAAAACTCTGTTAGTCGACTTCCTGTCGTAGTACTCCTTTGTTTTCTGACGTACTTGTTTGGCGTGCTCTGTTGCTAATTCGACGCTTCTTTTTAAGTGATTTTGCGTCGTGGTTAGGTATTCGACTACACTCCTTTTGCTTGGCAGTGTGTATAGCTTACCTGTCCATGCGTCGTGCACGACTTGGAGGGGTCCTCTTACATCATGCGAGTAGAGTAGTTCAAATGGAGAGAAACCTGTTACTGTGGAGGGTATTTGTCGACAGCTGAAAGCCAGAAATGGAAGACAACATTCCCATGACCTGGGGTCGTCTTCTATAACCTTTCTCAACATTTCTCTTAATACTCGGATCATCCTCTCTGCACTGCCTGCTGTTTCGTGGTGGTCTACAGTAGAAAACACAGGTGCTATGCCTAACAAGTCCTGTAAGCCTCTTACAAGTTGGTTCTTGAAGTGAGTGCCGTTATCAGACTTGATGACGCGTGGTATACCTGTGCGTGCAAACACTTCTACTAATGACTTTGCCACGCTCTTAGCGGTAACGTTCGAGAGAGCTATGAACTCGGGCCAATGTGTGGTCTGCTCCACAATGATGAGTACGTATTTCTTTCCTGAAGAGGACTTTGGGGTGATTGGTCCCATGACGTCATAAACTATGACCTCCCACGGATTGTCTATTATCGGGACCTCGATTAATGGCGCCCGTTCTGATTTCTTGATGATGGCGGTCTTCTGGCATTCTGGACATGATCGCACGTATTCTTGTATATCGGCCGTCATTGATGGCCAATTGAACGTCTTGGTTATACGTGACGTGGTTGCTTGCACTCCCCTATGTCCTCCCCATATAGAACCGTGTGCCATCTCCAATACTTTTGACCTATATCGCTTTGGTATGACTAACCGTTTTTGCGCTTCCTCTGTTCTTCCATCCTGGTTCGTTTTATTCGTCCTATACAAATAACCTTCTTCGACCACGTAGTCTCCGTCTCCCTCCCTCGCGCGGTTCCAGATGTTGGACAGAGTTGGGTCGTTGTGCTGTGCGTGTTTGAAGCCGCCTGCATCGCTCATAAACCATTCGTCTGTGTTTGTAATTATGTCTTGGTCCTGCCCTTCAGATGTCCCTCGGTCTACCGGTGTATGATCGCCCTCCTCTCTCCTGCTGACACTATCAATCATTTGATTTCCTTCGCTATCAGCCTCTTCCGCTGAATCGTGTTGGGTTTCATGATTAACAGATGTGGCATCCGCTGCCGCTCTCTGTCGTGTCGAGTGAGTTTGAAGGTGGTCATTTTCCTGCCTCTGTTCGTCTTCGGTATCCTGCCGTGCCTGGTCATTAATGTCTTTAGGGTCATATACTTCGGTCGGCCTGGCTGTCGGCCCGTCTCTTGAACTGGGGCTGTCTTTAATCAGCGCCGGGTTCTGGCATTCGTCTTGCCATTCAGTATCGCCTTCGCTCGGGCGGAGTTCAGTGCGTGCGCTATCGGTCCTATCTTCCTGTAGGCCTACCGCCGTTCGCAGTTTGTCTGCTTCGTCATAGTCGCATCGTCTGGTTGCAATTAGTGTCATGGGGTGGGGCGATAAAGAGCCGTCTTGTCTGCGCCCGTTACTGGCCACCACCAAATCAATTAAGTCCGGATTTGAAACGAATAAATCATGGCCCGTTATCATCTCGATTCCCAAGCGTGGAATAACCCCTGCCTTGATTTTTATCTTACGATCGGTTCCAAATGTTGGGGACCATATTTCAATTTCGCATGTTTTAACACATTTTACGTTGCCAAAAGCACACTGAATTGTCATGGGCTCACATGTGGCAGATGGATTGTCTCTTGCTAATTCTGAATCGATCAAAGTTACTTGAGACCCACTATCCCGCAATGACTGCACAAGCTTCCCGTTCACATACATGGGTACTATAAACTGTTGTTGATAATCAATTACCTTTTCATGGTTTGACTTGGGTTTTACAAATCTGACCTGTGCATGCGCATGGGAATTGAATCTGTTTGTATTGCGTGTGTGTGGGTGATTCCCTGCCTGCTGATTGCCGTGGAACCCAGAATGCATTGGTCTTGCATCCTGACTTCTCTCGTGGTGCCTATTCCATGTGGGTTCTGTGGTGAAGGGCGCCTTACCCCCCCACTGGCTGTCTCTCGTGTCTGCATTGTGTGGCCTGAATTTATGACCTTGTTTATGATCATTCTGAGCGAGTTTCCTGGCCTCGCTGGCGCAGTCAAATTGAATGTCTGCAAAGTTAACTAACTCTGCTGCATTTGTAGGCCTGCGTGCCTCAACAAAATATTTGGCATCTGCCGGCAAAGTTTCCTTTACACGTTCCATCAGTATGTCATCAACAAGGGCGTCTAAACTGTCTATCTCTCTGCATTCGAGATAATACCCAAAGACATCTCGCAACTGGTCTAACAATTGGGAATACGATTGTTTTCCTACTCTGCGCATAGCTTTAAATTTTTCTAGATAAAACTTCGCATTCATCCTGCAAGCGTTTAAAAGGGCGAGCTTTGTCTCCTTATAATCTGCGCACGTCTCTGTTTTTAGTCGGTTGTAGTGCAACCGAATAGCTGGGTTCAAAAGTGAGGGTAGGATTCTTGCCCACTTACTTTCATCGATGCCTTGTAGGCTCGCTACCTTCTCAAACGAATGAAAATACGACGCTAAATCCTCTCCGTCGCCCATTGAAGGAAGTTTAGAAAAGTTTACAGAGTTAGGTAGGTCAGTCGCAGGAACAGATGTAGCAGTCTGCAATAGACCCAATTGCACTCTTTGCTGATTCAACGCCATTTCAGTCTCCATCCTTTCCTTCTCTGCTCTAATCAGTTCGAGCTTCAACTGATCCCTGCTGCGTTCGTCTTCCTCTGTCCCTTCATTCTCCGTTCCTCCTCCACTCTCTTCTTCCTTCTCATACTCCTCCAGTCTCTCGATCATCCCCTTTCGAGTAAGACCGTTCCACTCGATTCCTCTCCTTTCGCATTCCTCGCCCAACTCTCCTCTCTTCATTTTTCCAAACATGCTAACTGCACTATCACGGAAAGGTTTTATTGTGCCTTCTTATTCTTCAACCAAACGTACGCGTATAGCCAACGGGGCTTATACTAAACCAATCGCACTGCCAACAGGGCAAACAAACTCTTAATAATCACACTGCCAACGGGGCAAAACTGAAAAATTACTACACTTTCGCACGATCTCTAACAACAATCAACACTCATTCACATGAACAAAAACTGGTGCTGTCTAGCTCACCCGGTTATCCTGTCTTCCTGGATGCGTAGTCCCAAAGGATGCCGCCGCGTCCGGTCCGTTGTACAGGTCCCTTTCGTCACTCGAAGCCTCGTCCGTCTGTCCGTTCGATCCGTCTTCTTCCTCTCCTTTCCGTTTTCTTTTCCGATTTCCCCGGAGCAGAACGTGTGGTCCCAAAGAAGCCGCCGCGTTCAGTCCGTTAAGGAGTTCACTGGTTATCCCGTCGTCTTGGATGCGTAGTCCCGAAGGATACCGCCGCGCCCGGTCCGTTGAGAAGTTCCCTGGTTATCCCGCGTCGTCTCGCTTCCGTTGTTCTGTTCGTCTATTCCTCGGACTGTCTATTCCGCGAGTCTTCGTTCGGTCTCTCTGCAAATATCGTGAATCCCTGCTGGCACAATGTACTGAAAAAGATGTTTCTTGCTCAGTTATGGTGGTAGCGGTGTTATGTGGCTGAGCGCAGGCTTAACTTCGGCTGAGTATAGGTAGGCGTGGGTTAAATCACGCAGAGACACACGAGACGCTTCAGTTGACGAAATTCTTATAGACAGACGAGAAATATATGTATATATACGGCGTATTTACAGAACAGTAATTATCAGAGTCAGGTTGTCGTTTTAGAGGTCCGCACTCGCATCCCTCCGATCCTGCTCCCTTGGCCCTCTTCTCTCCTCTCTTCGCTCCCTCGAGAGTCCTTCTCTTCTCAATCCCTCTGCAGAATTTTCTTGACTCTCTTTTTCTTCCGCTTTTCCCTGTCTTTTCTATCGCCCCCGCCTGTCAATCAACTCTTTCGCCCCCCAACCGCGCCCTGCAATTCGTTCCCTCTTGCCTTGCTCTGCTATCTGCCTTCTCTCTCCTTCACCCTTTGACAGGCGTGGCCTTCGCCTCCGCTCCCCTACGTATGTCGTCAGCTGTCGGCTGTCAATCATTTTCTTATACTTGCTACAATCTTAAACGTTCATAATGGCAACTTAATATAAAATCTAAACTAACATATAATATACTAATATTGATATCGTCGTGGCGGATCTCACTACAATTGGCTAATACGGAAAGAAGTTTAGCAGGTTGAAAATAATTTAAATTATTGTGATACACCATGGGAGGGATTTAGGGTAGGCCTAATGGTTACATTTTGGCACGAAGTGCAGAAGATCAGCGAGATCGATTCCCGCAACCCTCCCAAAAGTTGACTCAGCCTTTCATTCGCCAGGTGGCGTTCGTAAAACGAGCAGTAGCATTTTCTAGTTTTTATATTAATTTCAATAAATGTCAAACTCAAACACGACTAAAACTACATCCTAACTACAAGTGACAGCTGATTCCTATCAGCACTCAAATAATAGAGCAATTTGTTCAGATGGCAGCTTGAAATGCTACCATTAAAGTATGTAAATTTAAAAAATTAAAGTTCGGACGCCCATATGACCCCTCATAAACTTCTGGATCCGTCACTGGAGTCGACCACGCCGCGTCGCGCCGCCGCCGCCGATTTTTGGGTCGGCGGCGCGCCGCCGACCAAAATGACCGGCGCGCCGCCGCCGACACTCTGAAGTCGGCGCAGAGCTCTGGCTCGAACAGGAGAAGAAAGAGGATTGGGAAGATGGAAAGAGGAACAGGAGAAGAAAGAGGATTGGGAAGATGGAAAGAGGACGATAGATGGAACGGTCATCCGCATTCGCTCGAGTCTGTCGAAATATGAATATGCCAGCGTTGTATTATATTCTGTGGTTTTCCAACGAAAAACTGGAGCCGTGCGTAATGCTTGAGTGTTTTGAAGGAAAGGCGTTTAAGGAGCAATAGACGCACGCATACGGACCATTACTCATCGTCCACTGAAAACAAAATTTGATATTCTGCCATGCACGTCTACTGAAAAGGTTCTGGCCCTCTGAAAGATCATTAAAATGATCTTTCAGAAATGACGGTAACCATAAATTTTATGGTTACCGTCATTCTTTATTGTTGCAGTCATTATCAGTAACAACAACATAACTATATATCGTGAATTATTTTATTACACCAGAGCATGCTAGGTAGAGTGAGTCGTAAAAGCTTAGATTGGATGATTCTGATGTTGTTCTTGTTGTTTTGTCGTCTCGTTCAAGTCGCAGACGAAACTCAGCGGTTAACTTTATCTTCAGTCATTTGCTGGGGATGGAATAAAACTGTCAAAGTGTTTTCACCGTTGTCTTTGCTTTTTCGTCTTTGCTTTCTTCGGTAACTGGATTGTCTGATATTATTCATCCACACCTTGTCCTTGTTTACAACCAAGTCTCATTTCCATTTCCTCACACTGTTCGTTTTCCATTTCCCTTTCTCTTCTAGTGCACTCCTCTAGCGAATACGAATTATTGACGCCTGAAGTATATACTGTGTGTTTGATATTCTGTTTGAGAGGAAGCTGATGCTGAAAGCGAATGAATATCTGCTGAGTTATCCGACAGTTCAGATGAAGACGTGCGAGGTCATCACCTGGATGTCTCCCGATCCGACGAAACTGGGAGACAGTGAACAGATGACCACATCGAAGAAACTGACGGAGGGAGCCAAGACTTACTACGTCCGAGGACTCAGGTAAACTAATCAACATTAGCTGATTAATAATTACTTCAACTTCTAAGGATATGCCGTTCTAACAATGCCACTTCCTCTGTCTATTTCGTTACTATCATATCAATTATTGGTTCGCTAATATTATAAATTTGCAATGAATATCGAGACTAACATGTCTATTTGTAGGTACGTACGTCTAGTGCGCTGCACCTCTTCTGCCCGCTTTTCCTTCGCTTACCATATACCTTTTGTTTTTTAAATACTAAAATTTGCCGATAAATATACATATATTATGTTTACTTGCATGTGTCTAAATAGATCTAGCAAAATAGTTGGTTATTGGGCAGAATAGAGTAATAGACAGACTAAGATTTCAGACAGGCAAGCGCATTTAAGGCAGTCTTGCATGGTAAAGCAACAAATATACCAATCAGCTTAAAAAAGAACTATTGAAAATTAGCATATAAACAAGACCTGTTTGAAAGCTATGCGGGCTTGATTTAGTACTTTGGGAGAGTCCTCCAGCTATAACAAAATTGATATTGATGTAGTCTATCTGCGCTTCATTTTAAGATCACCACGGGTAACGTTCTCTCTCCCTCTCTCTCCATCTCTCTGACTTTCATTCTCACCTCGCCCACCTCGCCCTGTCTGTCCCTGTCTCTGTCTCTGTCTGCCTCTGTCTGTGTCTCTGTCTCTGTCTCTGTCTGTCTGTCTGTCTCTGTCTCTGTCTCTGTCTCTCTCTGTCTCTGTCTATCTGTCTCTCTCTCTGTTCATCTTTCTGTCTGTCTGTCTGTCTGTCTCTGTCTGTCTGTCTGTCTGTGTCTGTCCTGTCTGTCTGTGTCTGTGTCTGTGTGTCTGTCTGTCTGTCTGTCTGTCTGTCTCTCTCTCTCTCTCTCTCTCAGGAACGCTTTGAGTCGTCGCAAATCCAGAAAATGCTAAATAAATCTGGTTAAATTATTTTTGCAGCGCTACGAAATGACCAAAAGTAAAAAGGAAATTGCGGCATAAGAGCGATAAGAAGCATATTTTCTTATGGCGTTACTGTCTTGTCTTTAGTCGTTTGTGCGAAATCGAGTTAGACGTGAAATTGGATGCGTCTCGGTATTGGAAGCTTTTCAGATGGTAATGAGTTGCGAAAGGCTGAAATCGACTGTCTTCGAGAAAAAGCATTTCTTGACGAAATGGACCGTGCTAGCTGTCAAACTGTGGGCGACAATGGGGTTGACTTTCAACGCTTCCTTGGCACGCATTAGAAGGTGCATTGACTTCAGAATGACATACACAATAGCGAATAGGCCTACATATGGGCAGAGGCCTGGTTTTAGGTTATTACTTCTATCATCATAAATGAGTAGGGCCTAAGTATAGCCTATGTACCTGTATATGCGTATGAGCAACTATGAATGCATGCATGTTAATGTTTATATCTATAATAGGTCCCAGTGCCTTTCTAGAGCATCTCAATTTCCTAAAGGTCTCGAGACACGGAGTTTAAAAGATCAAAACGGTGTGTCTTGGTATAAACTGGAAATGTTTCACGTGCAGTTTGTTTCTTGCGTGTGCATTGTATTGCATTGCATTGCATGATCTAAAACGATAATGGTAAAATAGGTTTCGCGTCGTTCAGTTCGTGTTTCTATTGCTTTAACTGATTTTACACGACATGCGAGGCATTCTGTAGTCAGGCGAACAGCAATTCGTCGTAGAGGGGCGTAAGACGCTTTGTCGATCTGGTCGTCAATGCAATTCCGAGTTTTTAACGGCAACGTTCGTTTTAATTTGACACAGTGTGCGGTTACTCGCCTTTGGTAAATCTGTTAGTTTATGAAAGTTATTTGCTTACTAATTAACTTTTTGTTTTTAATGAACCTCAGCATTATTAGGCTAGCGTAGACAGCGCTTTTATTAGCTAATAGAAAGGCGATAAATTAACTGTTTAGATACCGGTACATAAAAGTTTTGCTAATTTGTTAATTGAACTGATGCGAGTTCGTGGAAGGCAATTGCAAGCCAAAGCGTCCAGTGTCCTATAGTCCTTATGCGTGCGTTCGAGTACATGGATGCTTGTGTTTGTGTCACTGTATCTGTGCGTGTATGTCTGAATGTTATTCTTAATCAACAGAGTCCATAGATCACGAGGGTAGGTTCAGTTTTGTCCGGTGAATGGTGGTCACTACCGTCGCCTGGCTCATTGTTTGCTCACCGTCCAATAATTAAGCAGACCAAAAGCCGTTGCAGACAAACCCTCGAGCAACTTCTTCACAAAATGTCACCTCCTTTCATATGAGCTCTCTCCGTCTCGGTACTTTTGAGGTTCCCTCTCACTTCCTCAGCCTCTCCACATCCTATTTCTCCATTTCTTATCTTTCATACGCAGCTCCATTGGCTTTGTTGTTTATTCTTCCTCTTTAGTCGTATTTATTCTTTCCGGACAATTCTTATTTTTCATCCTTATTCATGCTTTGCTTTTGTTTCTCCTTAAATAATGCTGGATACAGAATGTGAGAAATGCAGAATACGACAGATTGACTGACTGACCGCCCGCCTAATGACAGAGAAACACACGGACAGAGAGTGATACTCAAACAGGGACAGACGCAGACAGGGTGAAATTGATGGCGTGTTTCTTGGAGGATTTTCTGTCGTCAGCAGCGAAACTCTAGAAGTATCGCTTCGATGCTGTCAACAGCTTTCCATAATTGAATAGGCATTAGACACGGTCGGCATCTGGTCGCCATTAAAGCGTCTATAAGTGGAATAGTCGTTGTACGCCATACACGTCTTCTGACCGACCGAACGCTGTGTTAACCGTTCCTATACTTAGACTTCTGAATAACAGAATGCTTGAAGAGAAATTAGCAGAGGACCAATTGCTCTTGTTGTTGAAAAACACACGAATAGGCCTATACTGCAGCTAAATCACGTCGTTACTATGCACACCCGATCAACGGTTAAGGCTTCTACGAGGGGCTGTACAAATTTGATGTCCACGTATAGTCACTCTCCGTAATTAAGTGGCAGAATCTTGTAACGCTTTATTATCTGATTTCGTCTAATCTAATTCCAGCCTCTTCTTCTTGCAAATACGAGGTTCGTGTGAACCATAGGCGCCGACTCCACAGGGGCAACAGGGACTTTCGCCCCAGTACTCACCAAGGTTCTGGGTCGAGAGCATATTTTCGCCCCAGTACCTTTTTGGCCATTCAAAATATCAAAAAAATCAGTGACGTCTTTTGGGGAGACAGGGTAGGCCCATGGAAAATCAACTATTTATGTGTAAGTCATTGCATTTGATGAAAGAGTTATTGAAAAGAGTTATTGAAAAGAGTTATTGAAAAGAGTTATTGAAAAGAGTTATTGAAAAGAGTTATTGAAAAGAGTTATTGAAAGAGTTATTGAAAGAGTTATTGAAAGAGTTATTGAAAAGAGTTATTGAAAAGAGTTATTGAAGAGAGTTATTGAAAGAGTTATTGAAAGAGTTATTGAAAAGAGTTATTGAAAAGAGTTATTGAAAAGAGTTATTGAAAGAGTTATTGAAAGAGTTATTGAAAGAGTTATTGAAAAGAGTTATTGAAAAGAGTTATTGAAAAGAGTTATTGAAAAGAGTTATTGAAAGAGTTATTGAAAGAGTTATTGAAAGAGTTATTGAAAAGAGTTATTGAAAAGAGTTATTGAAAGAGTTATTGAAAAGAGTTATTGGAAAGAGTTATTAAAAAGAGTTATTGAAAAGAGTTATTGAAAAGAGTTATTGAAAAGAGTTATTGAAAGAGTTATTGAAAGAGTTATTGAAAAGAGTTATTGAAAAGAGTTATTGAAAAGAGTTATTGAAAAGAGTTATTGAAAAGAGTTATTGAAAGAGTTATTGAAAAGAGTTATTGAAAAGAGTTATTGAAAAGAGTTATTGAAAGAGTTATTGAAAAGAGTTATTGAAAAGAGTTATTGAAAAGAGTTATTGAAAAGAGTTATTGAAAGAGTTATTGAAAAGAGTTATTGAAAAGAGTTATTGAAAAGAGTTATTGAAAAGAGTTATTGAAAAGAGTTATTGAAAAGAGTTATTGAAAAGAGTTATTGAAAAGAGTTATTGAAAAAGAGTTATTGAAAAGAGTTATTGAAAAGAGTTATTGAAAGAGTTATTGAAAAGAGTTATTGAAAAGAGTTATTGAAAAGAGTTATTGAAAAGAGTTATTGAAAAGAGTTATTGAAAAGAGTTATTGAAAGAGTTATTGAAAAGAGTTATTGAAAAGAGTTATTGAAAAGAGTTATTGAAAAGAGTTATTGAAAAGAGTTATTGAAAAGAGTTATTGAAAAGAGTTATTAAAAAGAGTTATTGAAAAGAGTTATTGAAAAGAGTTATTGAAAAGAGTTATTGAAAGAGTTATTGAAAGAGTTATTGAAAAGAGTTATTGAAAAGAGTTATTGAAAAGAGTTATTGAAAGAGTTATTGAAAAGAGTTATTGAAAGAGTTATTGAAAAGAGTTATTGAAAAGAGTTATTGAAAAGAGTTATTGAAAGAGTTATTGAAAAGAGTTATTGAAAAGAGTTATTGAAAAGAGTTATTGAAAAGATTGAAAAGAGTTATTGAAAGAGTTATTGAAAAGAGTTATTGAAAAGAGTTATTGAAAAGAGTTATTGAAAAGAGTTATTGAAAGAGTTATTGAAAAGAGTTATTGGAAAGAGTTATTGAAAAGAGTTATTGAAAAGAGTTATTGAAAAGAGTTATTGAAAAGAGTTATTGAAAGAGTTATTGAAAAGAGTTATTGAAAAGAGTTATTGAAAAGAGTTATTGAAAGAGTTATTGAAAAGAGTTATTGAAAAGAGTTATTGAAAAGAGTTATTGAAAGAGTTATTGAAAAGAGTTATTGAAAGAGTTATTGAAAAGAGTTATTGAAAAGAGTTATTGAAAAGAGTTATTGAAAGAGTTATTGAAAGAGTTATTGAAAGAGTTATTGAAAGAGTTATTGAAAAGAGTTATTGAAAAGAGTTATTGAAAAGAGTTATTGAAAAGAGTTATTGAAAAGAGTTATTGAAAAGAGTTATTGAAAAGAGTTATTGAAAAGAGTTATTGAAAAGAGTTATTGAAAAGAGTTATTGAAAAGAGTTATTGAAAAGAGTTATTGAAAAGAGTTATTGAAAAGAGTTATTGAAAAGAGTTATTGAAAAGAGTTATTGAAAAGAGTTATTGAAAAGAGTTATTGAAAAGAGTTATTGAAAAGAGTTATTGAAAAGAGTTATTGAAAAGAGTTATTGAAAAGAGTTATTGAATAGAGTTATTGAAAAGAGTTATTGAAAAGAGTTATTGAAAAGAGTTATTGAAAAGAGTTATTGAAAGAGTTATTGAAAAGAGTTATTGAAAGAGTTATTGAAAAGAGTTATTGAAAGAGTTATTGAAAAGAGTTATTGAAAAGAGTTATTGAAAGAGTTATTGAAAAGAGTTATTGAAAAGGGTTATTGAAAGAGTTATTGAAAAGAGTTATTGAAAAGAGTTATTGAAAAGAGTTATTGAAAAGAGTTATTGAAAAGAGTTATTGAAAAGAGTTATTGAAAAGAGTTATTGAAAAGAGTTATTGAAAAGAGTTATTGAAAAGAGTTATTGAAAAGAGTTATTGAAAGAGTTATTGAAAAGAGTTATTGAAAAGAGTTATTGAAAAGAGTTATTGAAAAGAGTTATTGAAAGAGTTATTGAAAAGAGTTATTGAAAAGAGTTATTGAAAAGAGTTATTGAAAGAGTTATTGAAAAGAGTTATTGAAAAGAGTTATTGAAAAGAGTTATTGAACAGAGTT